>JAUTXW010004193.1:0-257500 GCA_030620095.1 Kuschelorhynchus macadamiae | reverse complement strand
ATTCTAGCCAATATGATATTTTTTAGAAAGTCCAGTAACCATAAAAAATGGGGATCTTTCAGAGGTTTGGTTACGAGCTCGGAATGGCGATAAAGAAAAAGCAGTTGTCGAAAAAGTAAACGTGTATTTTGGTGATAATAAAGAAAATACACCATCTAGAGATGCATTGGAACAAATGACAAAATATTTTTGTTTAAAAATGAAGACTTTTTTCAAAAACTGCCATCGAAATATTAAATACTTTAAAAAGACACATGAGAATTGGTTAAATAAGGCAATTATTTTTCCAGTTAGTAAAAATGCTGAAAAAAAAGTGGTAAGTTTCTTAAAATAAAATGTGCCTTCAAAAATAATGTCACTTTTTTATTTTTTTTAAGAATCAATATCAATGTTATTACGCAACGTTGTACTCTACAAACTAAAAGATAGGAATAATGGCATAAATGTGGTCTTTATCATTGAGCTAGAAGTCAAGTTGGAAAATAGGGAGGCGACATTATTTCTGGAGGCTACTGTAATTTGTATATACCGGGTTATTTTGAATTTTATTTCTTATTTTGTCAATACGTCAAAAAACCTAAATTTTTTAAACCTACATTTTTTGAAGATTTTTTTTTTTTTTTGGTTTTTGTAGGGTCTTAAAAGAGGCAGACCTAGGAAACGTTTTGAGGATTTGGGCCCAAAAGCCAAAAAAATTAGAATAAAGGAAAAAGTCACTGGTATGTCAAATGAAGAACTTCTTCATGTAGTAAGTGAGTCCGAGAAACTTTTACCAAGCCAAGAACCAAGGATTATGTCCCCAGAAAAGGCTCTTGCGCTCTCTTTGGATTTAGATTTATCAGTCAGAAAATATAGAATTTTGAGATCTTCAATTAATGCAGTTCATAAGGGCTGTGTGCCGAGCGAAACCGTCATAAATAATTTAAAAAACACATATTTGCCAAAAAATATAAAAGTGACCGAAGTTTCTGCAGAAGTAGATCTACAAGAAATTCTAGACAAAACAGTAAAAAGTCTATTAAACATTATAAACCTTTCGGAAATAAGTAATGATGACAAATTTAATTTAAAATTAGTGTGCAAGTGGGGGTTTGACGGCAGCTCGGGGCACAGCCCTTTCAAACAGAAATTTTCTGAACAAAGTTCCACAACTTATGAATCTATTTTTTTTATTGCATTTTCACCAATTAGAGTCCTTTTGAATGGCAAACCGATTTGGAGAAATCCACGTCCTTCCTCCACAAGGTTCTGCAGACCTATCAAATTTGTATTTACGAAAGAAACTGCAGAACTTGTACGGAAGGAAGAGCGTAAAATGAAAGAACTCATATCTAATCTTAATCCTTATAAATATTTTATTTATGACAAAGAGGTTATCGTCACCTATGAAATGTTATTGACCATGTTAGATGGCAGTATAGGTAACATTTTATCAGGTACTAATGCAACTGCACGTTGCTTTATATGTGGTGCAGGTCCAAAAGAAATGAATCAAAGCGCAGTATTGCAGAGATCATTTAATGATTCCAACCTTCGATTTGGTTTGTCCACCTTACATTGCTGGATACGTTTTTTTGAATGTGTTATTCATATTGGTTACAGGTTGCCTATATCGACATGGCAAATTAAGGGAACCGAGAATAAAGAAATTGTGAATCAAAACAAAAAACGTATCCAGCATGAATTTAAAACTCAAATGGCTTTATTGGTGGACAAACCAAAGCAAGGATTTGGATCAACCAATGATGGCAATACTGCGCGGAGATTCTTTTTGAAGCCTGAAAAGAGTTCTGAAATAACAGGGGTAGACTTAAATTTAATTAAAAATTTTTCTATTATCCTGAGAGTTCTATCTAGCGGCCAAAAAATTAATGTTAGCGAATTTGAGCGTTTATTAAACGAGACCAGAGAACTTTATATACACTTGTACAGTTGGTACTATATGCCAAGCAGTGTGCATAAAGTTCTCGTGCATGGAATTTCGGTAATCCAATTTTTTGAATTCCCCATAGGCGAGCTTTCTGAGGAAGCCTTAGAAGCTCGCCATAAAGAAATCAAAAAGTTGAGATTAACAAGAACAAGAAAAACCTCAAGGATTGATACAAACAAAGATTTGATGAATCATTTATTGATTTCATCGGATCCACAACTATCTACACACAGAAAAGTTACCACTAATAATCGTGGTAACATTGATGACGATATAAAGAAATTTTTAATAGTTGAATAAACTATCTATTTTAAAAGGTATTTAAATTAGGTACCTAGTCATTTTAAAGGTCTCTAAGTTGCCTCATTTCTATTGTAAAACATATGTAAGTTTCTTGTTATTGTTATAATAATTATAAAATATTCTTTAGAGTTATTACTATTTATATATATATTTCATATTAATATGTATAATGTATATTATACATTCTAGTTAATCAATTGTTAATTTTTCGTTTCGGATATGCAAATAAAATATTTACCTGATTTGAGCTATTCCTATGTTACCTAATTAATTTATAGTTGCTAACCACCCTGTACAAACATTAAATTTATCAAAAAAATAATAAATTTAAAATAGTTAATAAATATATAAAGAACAATACATTTAAAAAAGTACTTTTAATGATTCTTAGATTTTTGAAACATTTAAAAGCACAATTAATGCATTACTTTCATAGACATAGGCACAAATAAGCAAAATAAAACTTTTATTGATTTAGTAGCTTCACTTATGATCAATAATATTTTTATTCAAAATAATAAATTTTGAAAAAAGTAACCATATTGATTTTTTCAAATTTGATTTTAGCCCCAGCCTCCCCTATTGGCATAGGGGATTTTTTAAAATTGGATTAACAATGTTATTTATGTCCTAAATAAATGTGCATAAGTAAGAAATATTAATTTTAAATATTTTGTAAAAATATGATTTTTTTCCAAAAATGGCCCTATTTTTGACACTGTGCGCCGGCGGCGCCGGCTCTCTATTCACCATCTTACGTGTAATTGCTTCAATATTACGATATTCTGTAAATATTATATGATTTGATTGCTTGGAGTAACTGCAGTGAGACTGACCCACCAATCACCATCCTATGTACCAATTAGTTGCCCGATGCAATAACAGTAAGTAATTATTTTACTTTAAAAAGTAATTTTCGAGCGGATTTTGGCACGAGACGGACAGACGCGAACATGGGATCGTGGGTGAGACAAGATACTCGAGGATCTACTTCATTTCGTTTGTGATCCCTTTTTAGTATGTTTGGTCTGCCACTCCTTAACCGTATTATGCACACACACACACACACACACACACACACACACACACACACACACACACACACACACACACACACACACACACACACACACACACACACACACACACACACACACACACACACACACACACACACACACACACACACACACACACACACACACACACACACACACACACACACACACACACACACACACACACACACACACACACACACACACACACACACACACACACACACACACACACACACACACACACACACACACACACACACACACACACACACACACACACACACACACACACACACACACACACACACACACACACACACACACACACACACACACACACACACACACACACACACACACACACACACACACACACACACACACACACACACACACACACACACACACACACACACACACACACACACACACACACACACACACACACACACACACACACACACACACACACACACACACACACACACACACACACACACACACACACACACACACACACACACACACACACACACACACACACACACACACACACACACACACACACACACACACACACACACACACACACACACACACACACACACACACACACACACACACACACACACACACACACACACACACACACACACACACACACACACACACACACACACACACACACACACACACACACACACACACACACACACACACACACACACACACACACACACACACACACACACACACACACACACACACACACACACACACACGTTTTTGCTTTAGATTATTAAAATGGGTAGACTGGTTAACAATATAAATAATTTGTTTATTAAAAATAACCTGGCCAATTGTCGATTTTACATTGTGTTTTAATGTTCAAAATGAATTTTAAATTGTAAGGTAATTTGACATGCGATATTACGAAAAAAAAAAAACCATGTGGGCATTCAATAAGCAACTTGCACATTTTTTTGAAATAGCACGAAAATATTCTAGACATTAAAAACAATAATACCCAAAGTTTCGAATTAAAATCTTAATTGTGGATAATTGAATTGTGGTCGTCGTGGCAAACGTACATTTATATATTTAAGTCGTAATATCTGAAATACGGCTAGGAATAAATAATTGAAATTTGGCACGATTTTGTTCCAGTCTTTGGGCTTTTGAAGGACGAAAAAGTATTGCTGTGCTGTTTTCGGTTCGGGAGATATAAACAATACGTTGGTATCACAAAAAATTACGCTATGATACACTATTTAACTGATAACTGTCGAATAAATAAAACCGATTCCGACAATATTTTCAGAAAACGTTTTTCTTTATTGTTGTGGGAATCTCATTTGAAATGAGATGGATCCAAGGTTGAGAAATATATTTCTTTTAATATTCTGAGTCGAAAAATAGGGTAAATTTGACGTCTTCTAACGATTAAACCGCTATCCTGTTCGGAAAAAGCTTAATTTTTCTAAATGTTTATATCTAAGAGAGCAAAATACTTAATGATTTGGTGTTTAAACCGGGCAATAAAACACGAATATACCATTAAGTAAAGAATGGCCATAGTACGGTGTAACGTCATAGCCAATTTGTATGTATAATTGCATTAAATTTGGTTTTCAAATGTTTTTATAAGATATATATTTTTTAGAGCATTTTTATTGAATTACGCGCGTTTTTGGTGAATTGGTATTGTTTACAATTAAGAATACTTGCGTTACCTAATGTTAGTTACCTTACGATTTTTTAAAAATTAATACAAATTATTTTATTCCCTAGATATCTTGATTTTTAGCCTAAATGACATAGTAATGCCGATCTAAGAAATACTAATGTTTAGGAAGGAAAACAATTATGGATAAGACACAACCGAATAATCCAAATTTCAAAAATAACTTTCAATGAGTCAAGTTATTTATTTGCAAAAAAATATGGAATTTGCATTGATGGGTTTATTTAATCAGTGTTCTTCGGTTATGAGGTAGTCAAACTTCAAAGGTTTACGTTGAACTATTTTAAAGGCGGAGATTATACTTTTAGGAATTTCTATAATATGCTATCTTTGTTATTGTTGTTTTTGTTGTTATTGTATCATAATACAGTACTATATTTTAAATATCGAAGTTATCCGTGTTGGCTTCTGGTGTAGAGAATCGCCCATTAGATTCATCCTCCTTAACTTATTTATTTTTATTACAACAAAAATTATAAGCTCATATGATTTTGTGTATAGTTTTAGCGCAACTTAATGGTTTAAAGGGTTGATCGAAAAGTTTTTATTTTTCTAAATGGAATACTCTTTGTTTAAAGAGAAAGGTATCAAACCTAGAATATGTATTATCATAATACCTATTTGATGGATATATAATATACAGAGTCTTCCAGTTTAAAAATTAATAACTGTTTATATTTACATAACTTTTCAATATATCATACAAAAATCAGAGAAAAGCTTAGTTAAAAATGTGACACTAATGGGTCCCTTTACGTGGAATTTAGAGGCTTATTTATGCTTACTTTTGGTTTAGATTTTTTAGTTTAACAGTATTAAATTTCAAATTTTTCATAAGCCATCTCATACAGACATTACAACGCACAATACTTCTAATCTTTTTGCACACATACAATAGCAGCATATACCTAATGTTTTGTTCATAGATTGAGCAACATATCTTTAAACAATGAAAGTTATTCTAAAGAGTTAGATATAATAAAATAAATAGTGGTTAAAAAAGGTAATCACAAAAAATCTCCTAGACAAAATAGTAAAAAAGGAAAAAACCATTACGGTTAGTTTATACTATTAACAAGTTCTAAGAAAATACTAAATTTCATACTTTCACTTATAAAGGAAAAACACATCAAATATTGTTAAGTTTTTTAAAAATAAAGATGCAACTGTTGCTTTTAGGGCTAACTACAGCCGTGGTAGATATATCAAAAACTATAGGCCGAAAAGCAAAAAAAAAATAAATGCGCTGTTTACAAGTCAAAATGTGGAGCCTGTTCAAAATTGTACAAGCTTGCAGAAGGAAGAATTAATGAGTATATATTTAATTATAGAAAGCATAAAGATAATTCCAATTATTCTGAACATTTAATTCAGGAAAACCATAACTTCGATGAGAACTTTGAAAATTTACATGTACAACGAAAAAGAAGAAAATTTAATTTACTAGAAATTATGGAAATAAATAAACATAAAAATAACAACACATTATTAAACGATCAGTTAACCTAACCTAAAAAGTTTTCCATTGTTAAATCTTTATTAGACTATATCGAAAAATCCAGAAGATATTACGTGTATAATATCCCCAAAACCGGTTGTGTGTCTTATTTTTTGTGAAATAAATTAAATAGACATTTTAAACAATTGTTTTCGATAACTTGATTAAAATGAATTTCTATCAAGTAACGGCTGTTTTGTTCAACAGAAGTTTAAAGTTAGATTTTTTCTTCTCACCCATAAAATTAAACATTTTATTAATGGATTATTGAAAAAAAAATTATGATATTCTTTATATAATTTTTGGCTTCTTAAGTTTCAGTAAATTATTTGTATAGCCGACTATAGCCTATATACAAATATGTACTCTTTCCTAATTACTTAAAAAAAAAACATTTAAAATACTGGGTTTTTCCGATGAAATAACCCTTAGCAGAGAGGAACTTAATGTAGTGATAAACCCACGAAATTCTTTCTGTTATTTTTTACAAAAGAATCACCTATTATGCCAAGATAGGATCAGTATTCCTTCAGTTGGATAATGAGTTCGAATCTGTTGATAAATATAGAACATAATAAGAAGCAAAGGAGCAGAGCTTAACACAAACAGGTTTCACTTTAGTGACATAATATCTGCCCATAGAACTACCGCTTATTAGAAGTACAGTATTTCAGATAATTAATATGTTACATATTTTTGATAATGTCGGTGGTAAAAGCTGTCAATATAATATTGTACACTTGGGTTCTACTCTATATGGTTTAATAGCCTCTCGACCTCCATGCTGTTATATATTCGTATTTTTAAGGTTCAAAGGTGCGCCTGTCTTGAACAAACAGACGGTTGATGTTTCCATTAAGTTTTCCCTACAAGTCATTTATTAGAACTACAAAACACGGGGGAAGTTAACACGTGTGTTATAGTTTTTTTTTGTTTAATTTTCATTCGCTTCACATTATTACTTAAGCGAATTATGCGGCGCGGAAGGAAGAGGAAGGTTATAGGGCAACAAATTCGCGTATTTCACCCAAATTCTTAAAAGGATCATTAAAAAGTGAAGAAAATAACGAAAACTGCAGTTAATTATCTTTCTTTGATTGCAGGACTGCATTTATGAGCAAATAGTTACCATGGTTCTTAAAAACGCATTGAATGTGAGTTAGCCAGCCTAATATGTCATCGACATAGGCTGTTGAATTTAGCTGGTTGAGAAGAATTAATTTCAAAATTTTAAATATACATATATTTCTCTAGCAAATATTAGGATGTTTAATGTTCAAGACATTACAAATATATATCCGTATTAACATTTTTAGTCTGCCTTCTACAAACTCTGGCCGATTGAAAATTTGTAATTCAAAATATGAAGGGTAACAATATTATATATATATATTTGCCAATTTTATTTTTCGTATAGAAAATTTTAAAAAGATGCTTTAAAAAATATTCTCTCTCTCTAAAGTTGAATAACTAATAAATTTAAAAATAATTACAATAATCTATTACATTACTGTGGATTCCAGGGCATCGAAAATAAGAAAAAACATTTTAATATTATTTACGATTCTTCTCATATGTTCCAATAGTTTTCCGATAAAATGTGAATCTCGTGTTTTTTGTATTGCAGCTCCTATATCCTCTCTAGGGATTTTTTAAATTGCATGTGTAATACTTTCACTGCATTAAAATAAATGACCATATGATTGTTCCCACCAGTCTCTGACACACCAGCGACCTTGGTGTTGGTCTTTCCGCATTCAACGGAGTTTGCGGACCGAGCAGTAATGCAAGTTATATCGGTTGACAACACCTTTGCAATTAAATGTAGCCACGTTCATCCACAGAGTCCTCCGAATGAATTAAGGATTTAAATTGCCAAGTCCATCAGCAAGTGCTGAAGTGGCAGAAAGCTAGCCAGTGATTTTAATAGATTTCGGTTAGAGCTCTGTGTAAATCAATATTTTGCATAAAGTCTAAAATAAACCAGAGCAAATAATTTCGAAATTGTAGTGGCAGATTCATTTAAGAAGAAAATGGTTATGGGTATTTCGCCACAATATATAAAAAAGGAAACACCTGTAAATGCCTAGCTGTGTTTCTTGTGTTCTGAGTTTACTAGGAAGATATCCGAGGAATAAGCAAAATTAAACAAATAGTTTGTTTGGACATCTTCAGCAACTAAAAATAAGAATACTAACAGCAGTAAAATTTTATTATAAGAAATTTAACTGAAATTGTATATCTCTGACAGAATGTCAATAATGCCAATTTAAGAGCGTTTATTATATAAATAAGGTGAAAAAATATATGTACCTAGAGTACGTGCAATTTAATTTAGTGTAATTTGAGGTGTTTTCATTTTTACTTCAGTATTTAGAAAACTTTATCATGTATTATTAAAATTAACTGATTAAGATGCTTCACAGTAATCTTTATTTAACAATATTACAGCACTTTCTCCAATTTTACGTTTTCTCGTCACATGATTCTTTTTCCAAAATACTAGAAGCATTCCAATTAATTTTATGATTGTTGTCTCGCGCCTTTTAGATTTTTGAAATTTTAATTATTTTAACTAATGCCCTAAAGATTTTTATGTAACATTTTTTTCCATTTTCTTGTTCATTATTAAGTTTTTTTTTTCGTAAGTTTGCTTCTAAGCATATTTTAAATTTTAAAGATGATTCTTAAAAATTAAAATGTTTACCTATTCCTTTTAATTTATCTGATACGTTTGGTATGTATTATTAATTACTTACCCGATTGACTTCAAATTTTAGTCAAAATTTATGGGTCATATGGGGATATCCTGGTACAAATCCAATATAGCGGAACAAGATGGCGGTAACACTTTGGTAGGAAACAAAAGTGGCATAATAGCCTCAAAAACTACTTATTAGATTAATTTCAAACTTTTTGCAAGCATTTAGTCTGACATAGAGATAAAACGGTAAAACTGTGGTACGAATTCAAGATGGTGAAACAAAATGGCGGAAAAATATAAGGCTAAAATATCTTCTTATTCAATTGACATCAAATTTTGCAAAAAAAAATAAATAGGATATAGGAATAAACTGGTACGGATTCAATATGACGGAATAAAATGGCGGTCTTAAAAAAATCAGTGCAAAAGCTAGTTATTCAGTTTATTTTAAATTCTGTGCAAAAATCAAGTGTGGCATAGGTAGAAAATAGTAATATATTGGTTCGAATTCAATATGGTGGAACAATTTGGCACTCAATAAAATATTCGAAAAGGCAGTCTATATGTGTTAATAAATGATTATGTGCGGAATTAATTTGATAACACTTCGCTATTCTAATAAAAATAAAAATTCATAACGAGGGAAATTCCGGGTAAAGGAAATTTACCGATTTTTATAAATAAATATGTCAATTTATTTAAACATTATGTAAATTTGAAAATATATTGAGGGCGCTTTTGAATTTTGTACCCTTTTGTATTCTTTTAGTTTTTTAAAAATTTCACATAAATAATAAAAATTGGCTTGTCTATATTTTTTCAGAATATTATGAACAGTACTTTTGACAGTTGGTAAGGATTTTTTGGTTTGTCCAAATTATCTGTCGATTAACTTTTTCTTCTTTCTTATTCTTTTTATAACCGTGCGTCTGTGTGTCTCATATCTTCGCTCAGAAAAAGAATTGCGGTGTTCTATATTCTTCGCTATTTCCTCTTCGGTATGGTATATTACAAATATACCATTTCATTTGAAATTTCGATGAAACTAATTAAAATATGTCAGTTTATCATAAAGCGCCTAAATAGTTGTTGTTACTTGAAAAAAAAAAAGATTTTTGTTATGAGGCCAAATTTGTTCAAATCTGTTAACACAACACGAAGTTACAGACTTTCCAGCAAATAAGATTTCTCAGCATACTCTATTTGATGAGCTAGAGGAATCAAAGCTAACCAAAAGTAACAATCTAACAATAAAAATATAATTTCCTAAAACTAATTTAATGATAATTGGGTATAAATTGACTTTTCCAATTGACCTTTGTTACGCCCTCTAGTGGTTGACTTAAAAACTTGAAAATAATTTCCAGCAATTTCAAGGTTTGTTTAGAATTTTTGTTTCAGGTACATCAATTCTTATTTGGAAAACCCATACAACGTTTTTCATTTTTATTCTGACACCTACCGATAGCTTTAACTATCGAAGATACAGAAAACTTGAAATACAAAAGTTCGATTTATATCGTATAACTTTTCAAATGTATCAAAAATTGAAAAAATCGTTAAAAAGTAGAAATATAGGGACAACTTATATATTTTTAATAGAACGCCCTGTATATTATTGTTTTGTTAAATGGGAATCTTTGTGATGATCATTAATACATTAGATTAATACATTTGATGCGTTTATCTTTCAAGATTTCAGAGACCCATGCAATAGAAAGAGAGAGAGCGTTCTAATTTTTAACAGATGAAGATGCAAGGCGGACTTAATAAGAATACATTGTCACATATGGCAGGGCCTCTGTCAATTTTGTTGGCTCTTTTTCTTTAATGATAAAGGTTTCCAACCTAATATATTTATAATCAGCAAGAAGAGATCTATTTAATAAAACAGGAAATTACAGGGTGTATCATTTTAAAACATATAAATTAAGTCTACATTTCTACTGTATAATGAATTTAAAAAAAATAGTATTCTCACACATAGAACAAGAAAAATTCTAGAACCTTTGCATTTGAAAGTGTTTTTCTATATCATATACTTAAAGCTGTATACAGGTGTCAACATAGATCCCTATATAAAAAAGAAAACTGAAAAGTATTTTTAATTTAAAACCATTTTACTTCTTGCCCAATCTAAAGTTTAAGACTGCATATAATAATTAAAAACTTCATATATTGTATTTCTAAAATGCCAAAACTGTCCCGTAACGATTATTATGATGAACTTTTACTGAGGAAAGATGAAATAAAATAAGTCTATTGAACTAGAACAACAAAATTCACATCCGACTTCTTGAGTCCGCCTCTAATATTAATACAAATCTCAAGAAACATAGTGTTCCACCCCCTGTGCCAAAATTCCTCTCTTTGATTGGTCCTATTCGTTGGCAAAAGGGATTTTTTTATCTTTGTAAACTTTCCCATGGTCAAAATAAAAACATTCATTACAGATAGTAAAATGGGAATTTGAAGAAAGCTTTACTAAAAAGGGTCGTTTCGGTATTTACCTATCATAAACCCTAAATGCAATAAACAGTTTACTATCAGTAATGGTTCCTACTATCGAACGTGCAATAACACATTTTAAAATCGTACAAAGAAGTGTTGTAAAAATAAAAATACAAGAACCTTAAAACTAAATTAGACTCTAAATGCCGATGGAAATTCCCACAATTATATACAGAAAACTAAGTACCTACAAATTGTTACATTTCTCAATAGAAATAGATAATTAGCCTAGATTAAAAAAGTAAATGTAAAATAAAAGAAATATGTACAGTATGTTATGCAGTAACAATGAAAAGAAAAACAAATATATACAGTGTGATATGCGCAAATTTTAACTTTGGCAGACAAATGTGGGAGACAGTCTGTCGCCATAACACCCCCCTGCCAGTGATTGAGATTCACGACAATCCAGCCTGGAAGCGGTTGGGAAACCGGACATGTCTGCCCGATCTGGTCTGTCGCTCTTGTGACCTGCTGACGGGTTCTGATGCGGGAGCATGGTTCCCATCTGGTGGCTGGTGTGCTTCTTCTTCTCGTTGCGAGACACATCTGGTTCTGGTAATTTCTGCGTGTTGCAGAGTGACTTGATCGTTTCTAGGGATTCCTGCTGGGTGAATGACGTATTCCGTCTCCATATCTTGTGACAGTGGTATGTCCTCTGGGTCCTTGTTCAAGATATACGCTGGCTTGAGTCGATCGATACTGACGGTGACGTGGCGTCCCCCTATGTCAACGACGAACGCCTTAATCTCCCGGCTAACGACGCGGTACGGGCCATCGTAAGGATGTTGCAGAGGCTTCTTCTGAGCGTCATGGAAAACAAAAACATAAGTGGCTATCTGAAGATCTATAAAAATAAACGTTTTTCTCTTTGCATCGTGGTTAGATTCATTGGTGGGGCGTAGCTCAAGAAAATGTGTACTTAGTTCAGTGGCGAAGTTGCTGGAGCCATCATCTTGGATATTCAGTGAGCGGGATGCTAAGAACTCTCTAGGCAGGCGAATGGGTTGGCCGCATATCATCTCTGCAGCTGTAGCATCGAGGTCCTCTTTCCAAGCCATTCGGATACCGAACAAAACTGTGGGTAGGCTCTCGGTCCAGCGGGACTTATGACATCGAAGGGAAGCCTTAAGTTGGCGATGAAACTTTTCGATCATGCCATTAGCTGCGGGGTGGTATGCTGTTGTATGAATATGATTAGTGCCCATTAGTCAATTAATTTGCTTGAACAGGCAAGACTGGTGACTCGTAGTGGAACGCCAAACCTGCACACCCAGTTGTCATAAAAGGCTCGTGCAATGGTGATTGCTTCCTGATCTTTCGGTGGTATTACTTCAGGCCACCTGAAAAATCTGTTTATCATGGTCAGACAATATCTGTATCCCTCAGATAACGGCATTATCACTATGTCAAGGTGAACATGCTCAAAACGGCTAGAGGGCGGTGCAAACGTTCCGACTGTACTAATGACATGACGCGAGACCTTCAAACGCTGGCATTCAGGACAGGATTGGGCCCACTTCCTGCAGTCACTCTTCATAGATGGCCAAACATAGGGCTGAGTTGCTAGTTTCACTGTGGCTCAGACGCCAGGGTGGCTTAGTTGGTGTATGATGTCAAAAATTGGTTTCCTGAATGGCTTCGTAATAAATGGTCTAGCTATTGAAGTTGACATATCGCACCAGATTGTGTTGTTAGTGAAATGAATTTGGATTTGTCTCATTTTCAAGACCGAATCGTCTTGACAAAATCTGGTCAGTTCCTCGTCACTGTTTTGGGATGTTGCTATAGCGTCGTAGTCGATTGACTTATGAACTTCATCAATCCTAGATAATGCATCTGCAATCACATTATCGCTCCCTGCTATATGCCGAAAGTCTGTCGTGAATTGACCGATAAAATCCAGGTACCGGAACTGTCGAGGTGATACTTGGCTTTTCTTATGACGAAATGCATATATCAGTGGTTTATGGTCCGTGAAAATACTAAACTTTCTTGCCTCCACCATGTGTCTGAAATATTGGACGGATAGGTATGCGGCCAGTAGCTCACGGTCATAAGCGCCATATTTGCACTCTGTAAGACTGAGCTTCTTGGAGAAAAAGCTAAGTGGTTGCCACTGATCATTTACTCACTGCTGCAAGGCAGCGTCAATGGCAAAGTCTGAAGCGTCACAGAATATAGCAAGGGGTGCGTTGACATTTGGGTGCGACAACAAGGTAGCCTGGGCTAGTGCTTTCTTGCTGGCTTCGAACGAGGCTAGACCTTCTGTGGTCCAGTGTAAAGGGGATCTTCCTTTGATTCTTTTCTTGAGGAGTGTGTTCAGTGATGCTTGAATCTCGGCTGCTTTGGGTATGAATCTCCGGTAGAAATTCACCATACCCAGGAAGCGACGAAGTTGCTTGGCCGTTTCAGGTTTTGGGTAGGCCAGAATAGTTTCGACCTTTTCTGGCAGTGGTTGGGTGCCTGCGTTTGAGACGCAATATCCTAGGAATTTGATTCGGGACTGGCCAAAAACACATTTACTTGGGTTAATGACGATGCCGTATTGCTGAAGCCGCTGAAACAGTGTTTCCATGTAGCGGAGGTGTTCTTCGGGCATTGTTGAGGCAACAAGGATGTCGTCTAGGTACACATAATAATAGTCCAACCCTCGAGTAACTTCATCCATGAAACGCTGAAAAGTTTGTGCTGCGTTTCGAAGTCCAAACGTCAAAAATGGAAATTCGAACAATCCGAATTGTGTCGTGATGGCTGTTTTCGCGATGTCCTCCTCAGCTACTGGGATTTGGTTGAACGCACGGATTAAGTCGATGGTTGAAAAAATCGATTTTCTTTGGAGCTCTTGTGCGAAATCCTGGATATGGCGGACGCCATATTGGTCAGGATAGGTTCTGCTATTCAGAGCTCTATAATCCCCACAGGGCCTCCATTCGCCGTTGCTTTTTGGTACTAGGTGCAACGACGAGGACCAAGGACTTTTAGGTGGCCTGGCAAGTCTGAGTTTCACCATGGTGTCGAATTCCTTCCTTGCTGTTTTTAGTTTGTCCGGAGCTAGGCGACTTGATTTCTGGGACGGCGGACCAGGCGTGGTAATAATATGATGCTGAGTTTTGTGTTTAATGTGTTTGGGAGCACCGTTTGGTTTGGTGATTCCCGGGAACCTTTCCAGAAGCACATGGAAAGGGGAAGCACCAATAATTACTTTGACGGTCGGAGCGGTCCATTCCCAAACCTTACCACGTGATGCCAGTTATGTTGTGGAGTCCAAGAGTTTACCTTGCTGCAGATCCGGGAGCAATCTATAGTGTGCGAGGAAGTCTGCTCCTAGGATAGGTTGAGATACGTCAGCAATGATGAATATCCATGGAAAATCTCGGCGGAGTCCTAAGTTGAGGGTACGCGCTACTATTCCGTATGTAGTTATAGACGAACCATTGGCAGCTGAAATTGCGTAGGTTGCTTTGATATGAGCACCATCCACTCGGAGTCTCGGGATTACGCTTAGATCGGCACCGGTGTCGATGAGAAATCGAAGTCCGGTTTCACGATCGTAGATAAATAGGCGGGGTGACTTATTAAGGCAGGTGTCATTTGCCGCCCGGTTGGTTTCCCTGGTTTCATGAACAGGGCATAGTGCATTTTTGGGCTTCCTGCTTGTAGCGCCAGTGGTACCAGCATAATCCGGCTGGGCGCGCTTCCCTAGGTGTAGATGGCGATGCCGCGACTGGGATCGGGATCGAAAATGCGTGCGGGAATTTCGCATTCCTCTTGAAGCATGCACGTCCTGCTTGACACTAGCTAGCTCTCCCTTGACCTCTGAAAGTTGCTGTGTTAGTTGTTGCATGATGGAATGGAGAATCTGGTATCCTTGCGAATGCTTAGGGGTGATTGCCGCTACGGAAGGGCTCACAGGCAGAGCAGTAAATATATTGTCAGCCAAGTCCACAGTTTCACTTAGTGTTTGACGTGATTGCGTAGTTAGTATAGGTTGTAGATTGGCTGGTAAGCGTCTTACCCAAATACTCCTCACTAATGTCTCCGGGACTACTGATCCTGCTAGTGCCTGCAGTCTTCGAAGGAATTGGGAAGGTTTTTCGTCACCCATAGCTTCGTTTTATAGCAGTTGCCTGGTCTTCTGTTCTTGGCTCGCACTTAACCGCTTTATGAGTTGTTCTTTTAGCTCGGAATAGGAATTAGAATCTAATGGTTTCGTCACAATGTCGCGCCCTTCGCTGATATATCGCGGCGAAAGTTTCGCGAGAATGTCCAAATATTTTTGCTCGGTGTTTGTGATTTTTGATCTATTAAAGCAAGCCTCTACAATTACAAACCAAAGTTCGGGATCTGACGGGTCAAAGTCTGGAAGTCGCGGCGCGGAATTTATCGCCACAGCGTTCGCGATAGGGATGGCACTGTTGGTTTCTGCCGCAGAGTTAGGCATGGTATACCGCGAAATATTTGTTACAAATAAACTCACGATAGCTTAGGGACTGTTGTATTGACTAAAACACAACCTACCACAAAAGGAATGATAAAAAGTTCACTGTAATACTAGGTACTTACGTTGATTGTTCAATTTATCACTAAAACACTGAAGCACTAATTACACTACTTGCTCTCACAAAACAAATCACGTCGGGGTCACCACTTTAGGAACGTATGTGTGTGCTTGATTAGCTATATATCCAATACATTCCTTTTTTATATGAACTGTGAGAGTTTATTGAAACACTGTTAAAATTAAATAAAATAAGTCTATTGAACTAGAACAACAAAATTCACATCCGACTTCTTGCAAGTCCAAAAACAGAGTCCGCCTCTAATATTAATACAAATCTCAAGAAACAGAGTTTAACCCCCTGTGCCAAAATTCCTCGCTTTGATTGGTCCTATTCGTTGGCAAAATGGGTTTTTTTTATCTTTGTAAATTTTCCCATGGTCAAAATAAAAACATTCATTACAGATAGAAAAATGGGAATTTGGAGAAAGCTTTACTAAGAAGGGTCGTTTCGGTATTTTCCTATTATAAACCCTAAATGCAATAAACAGTTTACTATCGGTGATGGTTCCTACTATCGAACGTACAACAACATATTTTAAAATCGTACAAAGAAGTGTTGTAAAAATAAAAATTAACCGATAGCATACAAGAACCTTAAAACTAAATTAGACTCTAAATGCCGATGGAAATTCCCACAATTATGTACAGACACTAAGTACCTACAAATTGTTACATTTCTCAATAGCAATAGATAATTAGCCTAGATTAAAAAAGTAAATGTAAAATAAAATAAATATGTACAGTATGTTATGCAGTAACAATGAAAAGAAAAACAAATATATACAGTGTGATATGCGCAAATTTTAACTTTGGCAGACAAATGTGGGAGACACACAGTTGCCACAATATTATAACATCCTATATGAGAATCACAGTTCTAATACAACCCGACTTATGCCTCAGTAATACAATAAATACGACGCAAACCTGCATTTGGTTTGCTTGATCTAAACCAGATATATTTGGCTTTAAATAGCAGCAAAATTTTTATTATTTTTAGCAATTGATTTTTAGTTTGGAAAAAGTTTATAATATTATAAGAAACCTAAAATCCTACATAAGAGCTATAGTAAAAAGTTCACCCACATAATTAGGCAAAGCTGTCAAGTCGAAAAACAAACGATTCTTTACATAATAGGCTTTCGAGCCGAGTACAAGATCTCCAACAAGAAAGAGAGCTTTTCATGCAACACTGCATTTACATAGAACATTGTTAGGAAATGTTAGAAATGGGTGTCAAAAGAATTGTTCTATGTCTTGGAAATGCTGTTTATGCAACACAACATTCTGTTCGTCAGCGCGTAAGTATTCCTAATAGGAATGCAAATTTTCCTATTATTATGTGCTAAAGTAGTAATTTTAAAATAGAAATGATGAAAATGGCTTTAATGTTGATAATTACATACAATTTTTTGTCGCACTTTACATTATTTTTGTTTCCTTTTACCTTCTTATTTTTACTAAGGTAATAATCTTCTTATTCCTAAGTTGTACCGGTTTAATAAAGTTATATTATATTCTATATTTATCTGGCTCAATAAATTTCTTAGTCGTCAAATCGTCAAATTTAAGTTTTTGGTAGAGCAATGTTTTAACTAAAGGCTAAATTGCTTTTCGTCTTCTATCATCTCTCATAACGTTACTTCTTATATGTAACTTATAACTGACCATTCTTCTTTTTATAAACTTCAGTTTATTAATTTGGTTCCCTCTTTTTTTCATCATTTCTTTTGCCAAACTTTTCCAAACGTGGCGAACTTTGTTTGACTGTCTTGTTTGACTTCTCTGTAAAAATTCCTCTTCTGTAGACTAGGAATTTTCCTGATTTTTTCGTTCATTTGTCGTTATTTCTTTGCTAGGCTGTATTCATCCAGCGTAACTTTTTACAAAAATAATGCAGATTAAATTTATAATACTGAAGGCACTAACATTGTCGTAAAAACAGGGCGCATACCTTTCGTACTTTGGGGTTCTTCGTGCACGCAAGATCAACATGGTGTGTACTTGATTTAAAATAAAGTAAAGTCAGCTTTGGGGTTGATAGGTTTAAAGGGGGTTCTCTAGAGCGCTATTCCGAATTAAGTTACTTACGTCTCTGGTATCGGGTATAGATTTTATGATACCCGTTTTTCCCTATTAATGTATATACTTTGAGGAAGCTCCAAACTAACTCTTATTAAACCGACGATCAAGTCAAAACTTCTTTACCGAATATATTAAAGACATAAAAACCTTAGAATGAGAAATATTTAACAAAATATTATACAAAACCATCAGTTTGAAAATTTAGTTAAAAAGAATTTATACACAATGTATCATTTTTTAGTGTGTGAAAATTATAATATTTGGTTCAGTATTTTGTAATCAGAGTTAAACGCTTTAGGGCTACCACAAGTTTGGAAGATTGGGCCTCTAGTACTTCCGTTCTGGAGATATCGCTGATCATAGGCTACAAAGTAGTCTAACTTGTTTGGTCGAAGGTGCGAAGTCGTACAAGGACACTCAAAGAGTAAACTAGTACTTGAAGGCTCGCTTAAAAAAATTAATTGTATATAACTTATAACCTCGGCTTTCTTTTATCACTCTTCTTAACTAGTTTTTAAATTTCTGTAAGTTTGGCCTAAATACTTTGTGTTTGTGATATGCAGAATGGCAACTGAAGTGATTGATAACCAAATGCAAAAGTTTGGAGTAACCGCTAAAGGGCAAAATATTTTAAACTGATTCTAAATTTATATTCTATTTAACCGTACCTCTCCCTAAAGAAATCAGATTTTTATTTAAAAAACTGTTTAAATTAGGAAATTTTTTCAAAAAGTAAAATTTTTTAACAATATTACCTTAAAAAGTAGTAGTTGGGTGAATGAAATTTACCAAAAGTAAGTGACGGACTGCTATATTTTCGAACCACGTCGGAAACAAAGCTTTTGTCTGAGGTACACAGTGACAATAAAACACTTCTTTTATTTTGTAAAATAACTTATGTAAAGACGAAAACTAACTCCTATAAAATTTTCGCTTAGAATCTAGTAGCGGACGCAAATTTTTCCTAGAAGGCAAGGACCAATAATAGAAACGTAGGGGTGTTCCATTCAAAAATAAATAAATTAATTAGTAATTAAAGGAATAACAAAAGTAATCAAAAGAGTATTATATGATAATTATAAATTTTAATCAACTTCCTTGGTAAGTAGGATATTTTATTTTATCAGTTTTGAGGAATTAAATCTTATCCTTCTTTGACAATTGCGCAAATTCATTTGATTTGATTCATTGATTTGCAGGCTATAAATTAAATCTGCCTACTAAAACTAGCCTACAGGTATTCTATAGGGTTGGAATTCAACGAACACATTAAATGATCCTCTGGAGATGATAAGCGTCAAAATATCGCTTGCTAGTAAAGCCTGATGGAGCGAGCACTTCAATCAACATATAAAAGACCTGGCCCGAAATTCCTTACAAACAGTTACAGTTTGTATGTCTTTTGTATATCGTACCCAGACAGTTAATTCTTCTTCTCTAAAAGCTACCCTACTTCTATTAAATTTTTTTCTGGAACGCATGGATTTTAAGGTGATAACTCGATTTGTTTTTTAAAATGGGACACCCTTATATTTTTATCATTAGTCCGTGGCTTCCAAAAAATAATACTGCTTTTTCCTGGATTCTATGCGAAAAACTCCATAGAAATCAGTTTTCGTTTTCCTGGTAAGTTGCAGAATAACAGAGATACAAAGAGTTACTAAAATTTAAACTTTCCATGTCATCCTGTATATTAAAAACAATGGATAGAAAATTCTACTTCGCTATAAATTTAAAAAATCGTGAATATGTTATAGAAAATATCCCATTTCAAGAAATAATAGTTTGTTCTAGGACTCACTTAAAATTCCTTTTGTTCTTGAGAAGTTCGCATATTTGATAGGACGTACTAGTATATCCTAATATATTTGAGATGCAACTAGTAGGGTTAACTGTGTAAATGTTGGTCGGTGGGCAATAACGGTCAGAATATTTGCAGATATTCTAATACACTTGGATACAAGGCTTTAGTGCCAAAGCATATCAGCCTACAACCATCATTCATCCCCCAACTTACAATGATCAGTTCGGAGAGTGTAGACCAATTTGTTTATGGAGCGTTTGATGTGGGTTGTGATGCTCATAAATTACATAAGATCCAACCGTTAAGGGCTGGCTTTTATGGACCTCTTAAGATTGAATACAGAAATGACTGTAACTTATGCATTTACACCCACTTAATAACAACAGTAACTACTATAGCTAAAGGTGAGTCTGGTTTAAGAAAAATCAGTTTTACATTATTGATCTGAATATATTTAATTTTTGCCTGTTACTGTCTTTAAAAATGGTACTTTTGTCACATAAGACCGTTAAGCCGATTTTGTTATTACAAACATTAACCTGGGCTTTCCGTAAGTGCCAAATATCAAGATAGACTGTCTACGAGAAATGAATTCCATACTTGACTCCAAACAGACATTGAACCTCAAACTAGACCTTTCAGATCTAACCTGACTATATCATTTGAAGAGCTCCTTTCAGTGGCTAAGCCACTGTTAAGGAAACAGAGAAAAAAAACAGAAATAGCATGTCGAAATATTAGCTGCCAGACGTATGAAGAAAAATCTGCAAGTCAAAGAAATGAAAAGGTAAGAAAAGAAGGATAAGAAGTTTGTTCGAGCCAAGGGCCAACCAACCAAAGGCAAAACAATTTTACAAAATAAAAAAACGTAGTCATAAAAGGAAGATGTTCGATTCAAGCTCATCAGATTCCGATGTAGATTTTTCATGCGGTGACAGTTAGGGTCAAGATGATGGATTTCGGAAAGGAACAAGAAAAGTGGTCATTTTGTACTATTTGTTCAAGGTTTAACCGTCAATTTGAAAAAAAATAATTTACTTTTTTATTACCTATAATTGTTACTAAGTTGTTAAAAGTTTAATTGACAGAAAGCTTTGACTTCTGAATTTTTTTACATGTTTAAACTGTTTTAGTTGCAGTTCTTGTTAGCTTAAACCAAGAATTAGTATTGCAGAAAGAATACATTTCTAAAAATCTGTTTTTTCTCTCTATTCACACAAGTTTGCTGCCTGACTGACATTACCAATATACGTGACCGGCATTTCTCATACATGTTGCCAATACCAGTAAAAGTATTGTTTTAAATTTTAGTATACAAACTAGTGTTTAAATAACTCTAACCGAATTTTAGAGCTTCCTTTAAAGCTACACTTTAAGCTACTGTACTCTATATTATTTGGATTTGTGAAATTTGGTTTACAAAATAGATGTCATTTAATATAGGTAACCGCCATTTGGACACTTTACCCTATGCCCTAATTCACTTAAGGATAGATTAATGTTATGATTATTTTGGGATATTTGATACCTATGTGGATCGATATCAACTAGACCATGACTTAACGGAGGTATTGTCACGTGATTCGTCTCTATAAAAAGCGCACCACGTTAGATTTTCGGCAATGGCGCTTCAACCTCAGTCATGTGAATTCTCTTCCAGGTGCTCAAGCCAGATACGCGGGTTAAATTTGTGGTTCTTTAAAATCAATTGTGATTTGTAAAAATAAGGACTTATTAAAAATAAACGAGTGTTTTGAAACGAAACTTGAATGATTTGATGGCTACGCTCCTGCAGGAAAACCTGGTGGTCAGTGTTACGTGGAAAAAGTAAAACATACAAAGGATGACATTTCGCGGCGTCTAATTCCAGACAAAGAACTTTTGTGCAGACGAAGGGCCTTGTCAATCATCCTAGAGGGTTCGCCTATGGTCGAGGATTAACTTCAATGTTTCTGTATTCTCCCTGTGCAGAAATCCGGAGGGGCTTATAATCCTACGGGGGGGCATCTATCTGAGTGTCCCCGGAGATATGGACATGACATAATATTTGAGGTGAATTCTACACCTTTGCCCATAATACCAGAGTATTCGCCCATATACAGGAAGGAGCCAGAGGGAACCCAGAACCTGAACAGAAATTGAGAGAGATCGACCTTTCTGCGGGGAGGACTGGGCCGTGTAAGTTATGCATATTTTGCCATTTGTTTGACCAAACCATTGAATGCCATTGTGATGTCCAGAAACTTTTCGTGACGTTGGAGCAGAGGTTTCGACAGGTAAAATGACCATCTGCAGGGGGTCGTCATCTCCAAAGACCTCTGGATCTTCAATAAAGAAATTACGCGACCCTGAGATGAGGACGAGACGTCGTGAGCTTCGTCGAAATAGAAGAGCGGGATCTCGACCGAACAGTATTAGGTGGATCCATATTAAACGAGCACCAGGTTAGGCGCCAGATTGCAAGAGTGCGGAACCATGCCTTTTTGGTCATAACAAAGTGAATACATTTTCTATTGTCCTATCTGTCCTCACTGGTTGTTCTATACTTTCAGATAATATTACTTTGTTATTATTTAGTTTACAGATTGGACTAAAATTTCAATACGCTCAGCTTACCCAGGCATGAAATAATAAAGAGTAGAAACAGGATTTATTTTATTGAGATGACCGATAAATCAATAAATAGACACGTGTTTCTGAATTAGGGTCTTCACGTGTACAGTCCAAAAATTAATACACAAAACCACACCAGAGTCACCAACAGGACCAAAATTCGGATTAATTACTCGTGGGTTATGAGTTTCGCCACAGGTGGCTGTATGCTGCTTCGTGGTAATAAAGTAATAAGTCCGGCGAAAATTTCGTGTGTTCTGTTTGTAACTACAGATGTTGGTTTTGCTCCTGTTGGTGGCACTGGTGTGATTTTGCGAATTAATTTTGGTTCTAGGTATACTCGTCTTTCAACTAGTTGACTATACTGATAAAGACCTTAAGTCAGAAACACGGGTCTATAGTATATATATATATATGTGTACAAAAGCAAAAATATTTAATTTTAGCAGGAAAGCCTACAAGAAGAAATTGATTTTCGTTATGTCACAGGATACCCCTCCTGCGATCGATTTCTGGGCCTTTACCCTCATCAGGCAGGGAGATTTAAAATGCTCAGAGATCATCGATGTGACGCAATCAAAAACGAAAACGTCTTTTAAAGTAGAAAGGTTCTCCGGACTGAGCATAACACTTAGTGACCACCTATTGGGTCTCCGGAGAGTTCCGGCTGCAACCCATAGGATTGAGGCAAATGCATGTAATATGCGTGGGTGAAACTCTAAAACAAATAAAAATTTGATTTCACACACACCTTTATTCAGATTTCTTGCCCTTAAAAAAATACATATATATATATATATATATATATATATATATATATATATATATATATATATATAAATTCAATAATTTTTTCCTTTTTCTCCATCGACGACAATTTTTCAGATTATCACCTCCCGATTCAACTAATTCACAACTCAACAGCCGAAATTCAATCCGATAAGTGTTTGAGCTGGTATAATATATGAATGCGCAATTTTATATCCAATTAAAGTATAAAAAAAGACTTTTTGATTTATTATTCAGATCCAATCTAAATCTTGATCCATATAAATTTGTCGATAATTTATAACACAAGAGGCCAAATAATAAATAGTCGAGGCATGAAAGTAGAACATATTTCCAAGTGTTGAGTGTGACATTGTTGGCCAGGGTTGGCTTCAGAAAATAGATTATTTGAAACTAACTTTTTCTTAGCGTACCATATGAATTAATGTACGTTGGAGAAATACATACATTATTTGATAGTTATGCCTGAAAGTAATATATTATTTTAATATATTATATATAATATTATTATTTTAATATTTTCGCTTATTTCGTTGCGGTGATAAAATTAAATTTAGCATTACATTGACAGCGGCTTTATAGAATTTAAATGTACCTGAAGGGTATGTGTGTGTGAGTGCATCATGTAGAGGGTGGTCCAATGATTGAGACTATAGCTCGGGATTAGTTAATGACAGAACTTAGGGAAAAAAATATTTATAGGTAAATCAGCTAAGAAAAATTATTTTCAAGCCCTAAAGTTGACCGCTAGGGGGCGTAACAGGACCACAAAAGTGTAAATGTCAATTTTTTCTTAAATTTCCGTAATTTGATTCCGTATGTTGAAAATATAAGCGTTGTATTCTGTAACGAATTACACACTTTTATGCTTTAGACCATTTTTGTCTATTGTCAAAAATAAAGTGATAGGGAAAGGTCAAATATTTTTACTTTCAAATGTAGATATCTCTGTTTTGGGGGAACCGATTTTATCCAACTTGGTGTCGAAAATAAGTGCTTTTTTTACTCTACCATAACGCCATAAACTATACTGTAATGATTATTCCCCAAATAGTTTCTCAAAAAAATCAAATGGCACGCTATGGCTTTTATATAAAAATTTATTTGGTAGTTAGTAGACCATTGAATAGTGAAATAATAAATTCAGGTCTACATTTAAATTAAGAAAGTTGATGATGGTCTCTCGAATCCGAAACGTCGGATTGGAAAATTAATTTGCCTTTTCTAGAGGAGCAAAAGTGGCAATGGCAAAGTAGAAATTATTTTCATCTCTCACAATTAATCCTAAAATGTTAGGCAAAACCAAAAAACTAGAAAAAAACAAGGCTTCATAGAAACTTTAGCAATCTGCAAAGAATTAAACTTAACAAAAGAATAAAACAAAATATATTAAAACTCAGTCTCATAATCACATAAGCTTCGCAATAAAATAGCTAAAGCTAGGGCGAGGCAGGGCCGGACTCGGTTTGGGCAAAAATATTAAATCGAGTTCTACTTTGCTTCAGTGAAACAACAAAAAAAAAACGACGAAATGAACTAACAAATAACAACAAAAATATTTAAAATTATTTAAATTAATATTTTCAAATTGGCTTTTAGATCACTCGCATATTCGAAGTCGCCTTACTTTTGATTACTCCAGGGAATTATCCTATGTTTATCAAACACAAAATAATAAACTTAAACTGCACTGATGTGATGATTATTAAATTAATACAGTATATTAATTTATTGTGATTTAGTAAACTTCATTTTTTAGTTTTGACATTTTTAATTTATTCACGCCAAGTTAATATTGGGAAAAACAGTGCATTTTTCCTTCATTGGTTAAAGGCTGTTGAACATCTGTAACCCATTTATTTAATAAAGTTTATATTAAAAAATCATGGTTCTTGGTATTAGATTGTGTCAAAGTGAAACTGCTGAAGTAATCCAAATTTGACAGGATCTGATTCTAGGAACCATTACCTCTTAATTGACCAAAGCCGTGAAAGCTTTGGTTTTATGTTAAAGTTTATTTTTATGCTTATTTCCTTACTTTTACTCATATATTTATATATTAATATGTTTAAATTTAAAATATTTAGCTGTGAAAATATTTGTACAAAAAGCCTAAAATGTTATGAAGGTAAAAAATAATAAAATATATGTAAACAAATTGTTTTTCCTTACAAATTCTACATCATCTACATGGTTTACGTGAACTAAGGCCTATATAAATATCATCTAAACAACGCGTAGATAATCGGCGTAAATTACATCTTATAGTTTACCTGATTCAGAGAATCATTTCCAGGAGAGCTCTGTTATCCCATCGTCTACTTAAAATGGCATCATGGCATCTTAAACTATTTTACAAGAACGGGCTTGTAGATTAACCAGTATGATTAATGTTTCTAGACGCTGTGGCTCCAATGAACCATCCTGCCTAACTACCGAATTCAGAATAGTAAGATATATATGCCTGTTGGGAGAACAGCAAGAAGTAAAAATGGATGTAATAACGAAATCGACTTATTTCTCAAACTAACCAAACAGTGTAACTTAAGGTTCCATTTTAAAGCCATTTTATTTTTTCCGAGTAAAATTGGGACAGACTATCGTAAAAATAAAGTGTTCTGTTCAGGCAAGCTGATATGTAGATACTACTAAAAGTAGCGTCTCATCTAAGGTAAAAACCTATTTTTTATTATCTAACAGTTGTGTAACGTTTTAAGTATACATTAAACACCCTTGTCAAACAAAAGCATTTTATTTTTGTTTCATTATCGTAAGTTAGTTTGCAATCTGTGACTAGCACAGTTTAATGTGAAGCGCATTTAAGTAATATAGAACTGTTTCATGCATGTCTTTGCCGCACCACAAGAAGAATCCATATCACCCAGTATTATGTTCAAATCGATTGGAACACCATAGAAGGAACAACAAAATACATTATTTCTCAATAATATATAAAGTTTTATTGACAGATTGTCATTCATATGTATTTAAAAGAAAAAACGGTATTGGTCATTAGCCTTTCAAATATAGAGTAAGGCACAATACACAACTACTTCACGTTACAATGCACTTCAACTTAGCTTCTAGGGACACTTTAAATTATAACATCATATTTTTTAAAATCGATAGTTACAAACCAAAAAACTGGAAAAAAAACAAGGCTTCAATAGAAATTTTAGTTATCTTGCATAACTACAAAGTACAAAACTTAACAATGGTTAGTTTTACGTTACACTTGAACCATCTTTTTCGCGAACAGTCTTTATAGTACTCTCTTAGTCTATTGCCGCTATCAGTCGTATTATTGTCCGTTTTCCAAATATGGGGTATTTAAAAGAAATCAATTTAACCATTAACACCTTCGATCTTTAAAACGAGAAACATTTTATTGGCTCAAACACCATATTTTGGACACTTGTATTTACAATTACGCTATGACCTATTACTTATGGAGCACCCAATATAATATAACTCTACCACTGTAACTCTTTTCAAACTGGGCTTAAGCAGTTTTGGCTAAACTTCACCTTTGGAGTACTGACAATTTCACCCTTCATTTCAACTTACATTTAATTTATTATTTTCAATTTGTTAAAATAAAAATGGATTAAAACACTTATATTTATTGTCCTAACACTGGAACCTGTGGTGGACGATAGATCAAAATACAAGAGTTCTAACCACACTACATCACAACTTATTACGTTCTGGACGCGCGTTTCGCTAACTGAGTTAGCATCATCAGCAGATGATATAAACTAAAGTAACTTATCCTAACCGAGACTGGTTATAGGTTAAAGGGGTCACACTTGGTTGCGCCCGACTGCACTGTTGTCAAGTAAACAATAGAGGGGACTATAGGGAATAGGTCTTTTGTCTTTATTTAGTGCTTTCTTACCACATTTAACTATTTCTATACTCTCAAATGCATCCAATAATCTATTATTAGATACATTTTTAATCAACTTAAGATTATTTATTCCTATTTGGTGATTGTTTTCTAAAGCATGTTGGGCAACGCTTGACTTTTCTGTTCTTCCGTATCTTAAATGTGCCATGTGTTCTTTAAAACGAATGTTTATGGAGCGTTTAGTTTGCCCAACATATTTTAGATCGCTGTCATTACAGCTAATTTCATAGATGCCACCCTTCTCCTTTAAGTCGACTTTGTCTTTTTAGGGTTTCCAAGGAGATTTTTCAAACTGTTCTCCGTTTTGTAGGCTACTCTAAAACCTACGTTTTTAAATACTTTTCTTAGACCTCTCGTATATCTGGAATCATATGGGATTACTATGAACTTATTGGGAGCCTCAGGTGCTTGAGGAGTAGTTGCATCTTTTAACATTTTCTTATGCTTATGTCTATTTACTAATTTATGTACAAAATTACCATTATATCCATTACTTTTAGCTATATTTTTAATCCGATTCATTTGATTGTTAAAACGTTCTTTACTTAATGGAAAATTGACTAATCTGTTAGTTAAGAAATGAAATGCTGCCATTTTGTGTTGACGGCTATGAAATGAGTCGGATGTTATATACCTATCAGTATAAGTAAATTTCCTATAAATATCAAATTCTGATTTATCTTTATTTCTAATAACTAACGTGTGGAGAAAAGGTAATTGCCCATTGTTCTTCTTTTCATACGTAAAATTAATAGAAGGATATTTATTGTTTAATGTTTCTAAGAAAGTGTCCAAATTTTCTGTTTTAGTATCAAAAACAGCAAATATATCGTCTACGTATCTATACCACACCTTTGGGAAATATTTGAGTTCTTTTTTGAACTGGGTCTCTAATCTACCCATAAACAAATTTGCAAGGAACAGAGATAAGCAATTGGGCATCGCAGTTCCCTCAAGTTGTTTATAATATTTATTGTTGAACCGAAAAAAATTTTGATTCATACATAATTTTGTGAGATGTAAATATTCATCAATAATTTCTTTCTTCAAATTATTGATTTCAAGTAGTTCCTTTAGGTACTCTAAAGCTAGTGGTATGGGTACACTAGGAAACAATGAGCTTACATCAAAAGATATTAAAATTTCACGTTCTTTTAAGTGAACATTCCTAATTTTATCTAAGAATTCTAACGAGTTAGTAACCTCAAAGTTATCGTACGAGATATTTAATCCGCTGAATTCTTTTACTAACCATTTTGAAATATTGTACGTTGGTGATCCAACAGCTGAAACAATACTTCCCAGGTTTATGGATTTTGGGAAGACAATACAGTGTAGGTAACTGTGGGTTACTATGTGTTAGTTTAAATTTTAGTTTATCGGACACAAGGTTTTTACACAGTTTTAAGGTATTTATTACTTCTGTTATCATTTTTGATAACGGGTTCTTCTCAATTAAATCGTAGGGGCCACAGTTGTTATACTAAACAAAACAGATTATCTTGAAAGGGTACCTTAAAACAGTGTAGAAACCTTGTGTCCAATAAACTAAAATTTAAACTAACACATAGTAACCCACAGTTATCTAAACTGTATTATCTTCCCAAAATACATAAACCTAGGAAGTCCATGAGACCTATTGTTTCAGCTGTTGGATCACCAACGTACAATATTTCAAAATGGTTAGTAGAAGAATTCAGCAGATTAAATATCTCGTTTTATTACTTTAAGGTTACTAACTCGTTAGAATTCTTAGATAAAATTAAAAATGTTCACTTAAAAGAACGTGAAATTTTAATATTTTTGATGTAAGCTCATTGTTTCCTAGTGTACCCATACCACTAGCTTTAGAGTACCTAAAGGAACTACTTGAAATCAATAATTTGAAGAAAGAAATTTTTGATGAATATTTACATCTTACAAAATTATGTATGAATCAAAATTTTTTTCAGTTCAACAATAAATATTATAAACAACTTGAGGGAACTGCGATGGGCAATTGCTTATCTCCGTTCCTTGCAAATTTGTTTATGGGTAGATTAGAAACCCAGTTCAAAAAAGAACTCAAGTATTTCCCAAAGGTGTGGTATAGGTACGTAGACGATATATTTGCTATTTTTGATACTAAAACAGAAAATTTGGACACTTTCTTAGAAACATTAACAATAAATATCCTTCTATTAATTTTACGTACGAAAATGAGAACAATGGGCAATTACCTTTTCTCGACACGTTAGTTATTAGAAATAACGATAAATTAGAATTTGATATTTATAGGAAATTTACTTATACTGATAGGTATATAACATCCGACTCATTTCATTGCCGTCAACACAAAATGGCAGCATTTCATTTCTTAATTCACAGATTAGTCAATTTTCCATTAAGTAAAGAACGTTTTAACAATGAAAGGAATCGGATTAAAAATATCGCTAAAAGTAATGGATATAATGGTAATTTTGTACATAAATTAGTAAACAGACATAACCATAAGAAAATGTTAAAAGATGCCACTACTCTTCAAGCACCTGAGATTCCCAATAAGTTCATAGTAATCCCATATGATCCCAGATATACGAGAAGGTCTAGAAAAAGTATTTAAAAACGTAAGTTTTAGAGTAGCCTACAAAACGGAGAACAGTTTAAAAAATCTCCTCGGAAATCTTAAAGACAAAGTCGACTTGAAGGAGTGACATCTATGAAATTAGCTGTAATGACTGCGATCTAAAATATGTTGGGCAAACTCTCTCTCTATAAACATTAGTTTTAAAGAACACATGTCACATTTAAGATACGGAAGAACAAAAAAGCCAAGCGTTGCCCAACATGCTTTAGAAAACCATCACCAAATAAGAATAAATAATCTTAAGTTGATTAAAAATTTATCTAATAATAGATTATTGGAAGCATTTGAGAGTATGGAAATAGTTAAATATGGTAAGAAAGCACTAAATAAATACAAAGGGCCTATTCCCTATAGTCCTTTCTATTGTTTACTTGACAACGGTGCAGTCGGGCGCAACCAAGTGTTACCACTTTTACCTATAAATAGTCTCGGTTAGGATAAGTTGCTTTAGTTTACATTATCTGCTGATGATGTTAACTTGGTTAGCGAAACGCGCGACCAGAACGTAACAAGTTGTGGTGTAGTCTGGTTAGAACTCTTGTATTTTGACTTATATTTATTAAAAAATTTAAAAAAAGAATAACTAGTTACATTTTATTTACTACAATTTTCTGGCCAGTCCAATCCCGCTACATGATCATCAAAATTGAACTCGAGACCTCTGTGTAATAAATTAACCAAATGACAGGTTGACGGCCAATAAAAAGATCGCTTGTGATCACGATTTTATGACGCGCATTGCGTGTTGTCCAAATATTTGTATGACGCGATGGGCAGTGCTTCTTTTAACTTTAGTAAGATTGATGTCTGAGAGAAACGTGATTTTTTTTTATGGAATAATATGGAGTATAACTAGTTTTTAACTATGCATAAATAAGAATCATAAAGACATCGAAATCTTTGTTTTTTTATATATTACTTTAACGTATAGACCAGTTTAGAGTTCAGGTATTCGGTGAGTTCTTAACTATGTACAGCGCTCTCAGAAATAACAAAGATTATTTCCCTCGGCATAAAATAAACCAATTAGACACTCCCATATTTTTTTATTATAAATTTAGTTTAGATAAATGAGTAAATTCCTGCACCTGTTAAGCAGCGGTTAAATTTTCGTCCTCCATATTGGTTTTCCTTTTGTCATTTATAACTAATTCGTACACTTCTTTTGAACAGCCAATAAAGAAACATTAATTTCTAAATGGTTTGAATCAATAAAATTTCTCATTTTCATTACAATTTTCCCTTGTAATTTTTTTGAGATCACGAATATTTTAAAAAAATATCTCAAGTCAAAGACAAAGGATAATTTTCCTAACATAATTTAACAAAAAAAAATCAAGAATTATTTATGCTCATGTGAATAAAATTTGACTTAGCAAATCCATCGGTTATAATTATTAGATTAATGGACAGCAGGTTTAAAATTTTTTATAACAGACATATTGTTAAAAATATTAGAAAGATTTAGTTACAATTAATGCATAAATACGATTTAAGTAACATTGATTTCTAGTCAGTGGTAAAAAACGAATCAAAATTAAGGTCTATAATTAAAAAATAACTTGATGAAGATTCAAACTCCTTTATTTTTATAGCCTGACGTTCTTTAAAAACAACTTTGTACAGCATTATTGGAGCATATATTTCAAAAATGTTTTTAGTAATTGTATACTTATTTTAAACAATATATTATGCACTAAGTTATATTGCGCTTTTGTACCAACTTGGTATAATAACCCTTTTAGGACTTATATTAGCAAAAGATTAAGTTTTCAGGTCCATTTATTCACATACTTAAAGCAAAAATCATAATAAAACTATATTTAAAAGAATGAAAAACTTTGAACTCAATTTTCGATACAAATCTGTATTGTTAGACAGTTGGCACAATGAATGCTCATTACAACCACCTTAATAACAAAACTTGGGAAAAACGGGTTGTGTGAGATGTCCTTGTTTTCATTTTTACGTTATCTTTGTGTTGTTTTCACGGCACTTGTTTTTGTCAAGCAGGTTTTTTGGAAATTATTAGAACGCAAACCCTAAACGATTTTAGAAAATGAAACCCCTAAAAACTAAGTAATGGCAAACATTCCTTACACATATGATGAACATTTGGCAGATACTGTTCCATCTATTAGTATTTAGGTTGGCAATACTAAAGTACAAAAATGTTTTGTAAGGTTAATAACTAAACTTCAGCAAGTTGGTCAGGTGATGATAAGGGTCTAGTTTATGTTAGTAGTGCTAGGTCAAATAAAAGCGTTGCTGTTATTTTGCACCATGTACACTTCACAGATCATTCGTTAGGTTCTGGATAAAGGTCTTGACCTGCACTCGTGGAAAATGCGGCGCATGACGCAACCACTGAAGCTAGCATGCCACACTCACGCAAAGGGCTGCTATCTATCTACATATATTACAACGCTTCAGTTTATTCACTTATTTTAATTTAAGCATCAAAATTTAAAAATTGTGGATGCCCTTTGTAATAGATGTCTTTTACCAGGTCCCTTAACATCAAGGCTCTTTATGTAATACAAATGTAGAAAGTTTTAAACACAGGAATGTAAATATTTTTTTTTTCAAGAAATAGTGCGATAAAATTAACTTTATCTTACATAATAATTCTTAGATCCCGCAATACTTCTTATAGAATGTCAAAGCACTCATCATTTTAAAGAACTATATATTGTTTCTGTCTAAAAATATATGTTTAATTGGTGTACAATTTCAAACCATTATTTACAATAATTTACATATTTAAGTAAATTTGAAATAAAAAATTGAAGGAAATCTGTTTATCAATTTTATCGTCAAACAAAATAAAATTCGTAAACCGTTAGATGTATCAAATAAATATTATCTACAATTAAAATCATAATAATTAATTCAAATTCGAGATATATATTAGATATCATCTTTCAATATAAAAATCATTTAATATAACACGATGCTCCTGTCTGAATAGGTGTTCCAAATTGGTTTTTACCTGTCAAAGCTCCTACGCACCAAATATAATAAGCAAAGAATAATGGGCGAGAAGCACTGGGCAATAAAGATTCCCATCTCAAATAATAAAGTGGCTGATTAATTATGTCAAAATATATAATGGGATGAAAAACGAATAACTGACTTTATTTTATCTAACCTGTATATTGTTTGCTATTGTGTATTGGTTGCTTTTTTTTTTTAATCATTGATAAAGGCGAGATCAAGTTTGATTTTTTATTTCCCCTTAATAAGGTAAAATATAAATAGTATGACTATTCATTTTATTTTTAACACCATACACTAATTTGGATATTAAGTGTAATACTATTTATTTTGTTTTTCCTCAAAGGATGCTAGAAAATATGAAGCGTTTTTAAAGTATTTTATAAATGACTTAATCACTGGCTTAACAATTTTTGAAGTAGTAGTTAATTTGCATGTGTGTTTAGCCCTGAAAATACCTGCCCGGCCAAATATCAATATTTTTACAAAATCACTATAAATCTATTGTTTCAGTTAGGATACATCTGATAACTTTTAATATAATAAATTATTGTCTAAGTTAAAGTCGAGACATTGTCTCGCCTTGTCTCTACTTTAGGTATATTAACCTATTCGGTTAAAGGTTAAATAAATCTGTTCAATGAAGATGAAGTTTTAGCTATAAACACTCACAGTATGTCAGTGTACCGCACACGCCTGGATGTTAATTTATGAAACAATCGTAATTTCGTATCACAATATTTTAACAGTGCTGACTGTAAATGTTCTGTTTATGTTATTATTAAAAAATGCTTGTTTATAAAATATCAGCTTTGATAAAATAATTTTTTGACATTTATTTTTGCTATAATTTTGAACTCTTGGGGGCTACCTGTTCTAACAATGTAGTGTTTGCTATCCTAAGAACTGCATTTTTATGCCAAATAATAATAATTTCAATTTAAAAAAAAAACAATAACTGACCCTTTTGCAGCGAAAATGATTATAAGTTGGTTTTTCTTACATTTTATTAGGATTTTGTATGCCCTAGAAAGTTCTGAAAAGAATACATAGTCAATTGAATATAGATTTTTGTTTTTAAAGATTTTTAGATTAAATTATGATTGTCCCCCCTCCCCAGGTTATTTGAAAAATAATGCAAAAATTATAATTTATTTTTCCTGCAACCGTGGTATAAAGTACACAAGATTTCATTCAATTCTATGCATACAATACCTTTAATAAAAAGTGTGAGAAAACTAAAATTATTAAAAAAAATATTACAAGCGGGTCACAATAAACTAAAAGTGCTATTTAGTTCATTGGAGGGTCATTATTTTCCGGTTTTCTGCTATTAAAACATAGGCTTTGTAGCTGGAGGTATTTTGTTTTATTTCAACCAGTTAACTTTGTTTATACGAAAGTTTATTAAAATTATTAGCTAAAATCATATAAGTTTAAAAACCAATATCTACTAAAGCGCATCGTGTAAATAGTGTGTCCCTGGATAGTTATAATTAGATCGTATCAAATTATTATTATACTAAATATTACACTTTAACACATAAAAGGTAAAGTATAGGTTTTGCAGAAATATTTTAAATTAAATATGCACTTAAAATATGAATTTTAAAATGTGGACAACAGTATTGAAAAACTAAGAAGTATCTAGCTTATTTTTGAGGTTTTTGATTTATTGCCAAGTTTCCGTAAAAAAATCGACCACTGTGCAGCGTTGGAGGCAGTGGTAGCGTCCCGAATAAATTATTGCAAGTTATCGCATATATTTTTGTAAAATAACACGGTTGTTGAAAAAATATTAAAAATAACTCAAGCATTAAGGAATTTTTTTCACTATGGTAATTTCGGTTCAAAATTCCCAAACTTGTTAGTGTACTTGTTACATAAATTACTATTATCGGGCTAGTTAACAAAAATCATTTTTTATTTGATAGATCAACTTTGTTTGGTACCAATTGAAAGCTTAAGGTAAAAGCAACCTTTTAGGCATACTTTGGACGTTTTTAAAAATGACCATAAGTGACCGAGCCATAAATGTAATAACTAACCAATTTATAAATGACATGAATCCCAGATTCCGTATTAGAAAGCGTGCAAAAAATTGACTTTATTAGAAGTATATTCGGCCGCACGGACATTTGGCCTGGACATCTGAATAGACCGGGCGGTACAACGCATAAAAATAAAAACATATCTCAAAACCGATGCGTACAAATAGATACTTAAATGCAAATTCTCACCACCATACAGCACAAAAGAAATTGGTTATTATCTCACTAATATTTAGAGTCATTTTGATTTTTGATCAAGATTCTCTAGCATCCGAAACATCGAAAGTGACCGAGGAATATCAACTAGACTAAAGGAACATGAACGATCAATTAAAGAGAAACAAATTTTTCAGTTTGCTGTAGTTGAACATACCACCGGCCATATTATAAATGTAAAGGAAACCAAGGTGTTCCAGGACTTTATAAACGAAAAGTTAGAGAATATATAAAAAATTTTAAACATGCAAAAAAAGTTCAATAGAGATAAGGGTTACGTTCTACATCATATGTGGTAACCGATTTTAACACAGGATCACAGTTCGGCGAGTACGAGTCGAATATAAATGCTCGCTTGAATCTCTAAAGATAGAAGTAAAGATCCCTGAAGATATCTCGTGTAACGAAAGCGAAACGTCGGATGGTAATTCTAATTTGACATGGTGTAATCCCAAGTTCCATGATCTCCTAATTGTAAACATTTGCCTGTTTACTCGATTCCTCGGATCTGTTAATATTGGCAATACATATGTTTTGCCCGTATATGTTCTCTAGCCCACGACTTGTGCGTTGACTTTATATACTTCCTTAGAGAGAAAAAAATACAAACCCTGGAAGGTGCAGTGGATTCGGGTTGAGTGAAATGACCTAGTACGTTTAATTGCCAGGCTACTATACTACCCGTACTATATACATATATTATATATATATATATATATATATATATATATATATATATATATATATATATATATATATATATATATATATATATATATATATATATATCAAATGTTTAAAAATTAAATATCACATGAACGTTAAATAGTAGAATCATACTGACCTTAAAAAATTGCATCAACGTGAAAATATCGCCACCTTGTATGCCTTCTTATGTACCTATATATATGTAAGTTCAAGAAAATAGCATTATTCTTTCGATTGGAGCATATTGCAATACAAAACTTTATTTATTCCCATATTATTTATATACCATTATTTGCAGCTAGAACTCGTAGCAAATTTAATACCCTGTAATTCAACGACCATAAATATCAGGGACACTTGTGCGGTTTAATACCGTTGCTACCAATTTGTTGGCCATAATAGTAAATTTATTACGAAACCACAAGAAGAATGCAGATATAAGTGATTCTTCAATTAAGGTCTATTTAAGACAATTAACACTTATTATTGTAATCCGTTGACTTCATAAATACCAAAGAAGACAAATGGGTTTATTGCTATCTTGAACAGCCATGAGAAAACATTACGTATTTATTTTTAATCCAACACTTGCTGTGGCTCCGCAAGGCTATATTTTCACAACATCAGGGAAATAAGTGAGACTAATGTTTTTAATAATATACACTATATTAAACAATCTTAAAAACAAGCATATTTAAAAAGAATTAAATATACAATATAAGCACAGATATATGATTTTATGACACTACTTTTTGGGCTACAGAGAAAAAAAATTATTTCAGAAAAAAGCGAAGGGTGCAGCCCATCATATTCAATGCAGATCAAAAAATAGTAATATTAAGATAAAGTATCACCCGTATTCTTCATTTCAGTGAAAGCCCACGATTTTTTTTTTTAATAAATTTATGATATATAAGGTTCAAAATATACTGTCAGAAATGTATATGCAGTATGACCAGTAAAATAATTGAAGCCAAATTTGACTTTGCAAAAAATTTTGGGTTTCAAAATAATGTCAAATGACAATTAAAAAAATAGGCACGTGATTTATCTCACTTGTCAAATTTGACACTTAGGAAAAATAATAGAAAACAGTTTTCTTTTCTGAAAATAAAAAAAAATGGTAAAGGAGAATGCTAACAATTGACTCTTATTTTTTTAACTTATTACTTTTTCGTCTAACCAAATGAAAACAAACCTGCATTAGACTCTCTGTTTTTAATCAATTCTACATCAATTTGTTGAGTATATAAATAAGTCTAGAAAAATGCGTCCAACTAAATGCAAATATGCATTAGACTCTCTGTTTTTGATAAACAACTCTTTGTCAAATGTTTGTTGTTGAATATATAAATAAGTCTAGAAAAATGCGGCTAACAAAATGCAGAATTATCCAGTTCCCTATTTTAATGTACTTATATGTTTAAATTGTATTATTATTAATAACCATCGGTTCTCTATGCGATATCAAATTGGTAATACTGGAGTTGATGTTTTATCTATTAAGCGACATGAATTATGGAAATCCACAAAAAAGTTATGTAGCTGAGAGACTCATCTCATCTCATCATCAAAATAAAGTTTCGAATACAATTATATAAAATAAAATCGAAGCCAGGAATAGTAGCAGTACAAAGACATTGGTTAGAGATGGAATAAGCGTAGAGAAGAACCGTTAAAATAAGCATCAAAATTTTGTAAATAATGTTCATATTTGTAATAATTATACAACATATCAGTTAATATTACTTTATATTTATTTATTTGGCTTGCCGTTATTAATAAAATAAAAAAATCAAGATTCTTAATATGATTCTATATTTAAAATATAATCAAAATTTCATATTTTTAATTTCCTAGGGATGTAAGTTGATTTCCACACAATATCACAATGGGTTGCTTACAATACAGGGAAAAAAAATTAAGCCTCAAATGTGCTCTAAAAACGTAGCAAGTTTCAAAAGTTAATCTGAAAGCCTTTCCGAGATGTAGCGACCGTCGGGTCGAGAATTTATATCAAAATAAAGCACTGTTAATATAGTTTACTTCACGTTACACCAACGTGATAACTAGAATACTACAATCCTAGCCTGGAATGTGCCCTGCAATGCCGCAGGCGCAATGTTCCATTTTAGTGAAACGACAATCACGATTTCGATCTTTTTAAAACTCCTAGTGAGACCCGTGTAGAGGAAAAGCATAAAATGGTATTACAGAATCAACTACTCCGCTGGCTTATACCACGACGAGCTTTGAATTCCATTACTAATTCTTAATTTTCGATGGAAGTAATCATGTTAAACTATTTTATTTCACGTTACACCAACGTCATAACAGGGACACCACAATCCTTGTTTAGAGCATGTCCTGCAATGCCGCAGACCCTATAATCTATTTTAGTTAAACGACGGTCGCGATTTCGCTTTTTTTAGAGATCATCAGGCCGTCACAAACTAATAAGCCCCGTGTGGGGCAAATATAATGCACTATTTGTACTTAAAATTACTTTAAATATGATAAATTAAAATCGTCTTCCTAATTTTTTTTAATAACATTTTTAAAATTGCTTTGTTTCCAAAGTACCCAATTTGCCAACTGCATAAAATGAAAAACTCCTCTTCTGTGCGTCTTTTTTAATCGTTTGTAATATTTTGCAAAAATTATGACTTAATCAAATTTACTGAATATACAATTTATATCAATGTGTAATATAACTTGCTTGCTATCAATGTGTAATATAAAGTACTTGTAAGTCCATCGTTTATTAACTATATTTTTATTGCTGATTTATTTATCTTGGTTAATAAATTACAAAATATAATATAGTGGAAGTTTTAAGTAAAAATTATTTTGTTTTTACTCAGTACCATAAATCCAAATATTTGTGTATTCCCGGATAATTTATTAAATACAATTACATATTTACATAACTAATATGAACATATATTAAGGCATATATTTTTAAATTTTTTAAGTGTTTAGTAAAATTTTGTGTCGCGTTTTCATAGACTGGTTCTTGAAATCATTCAGATGTCAAAGATTTCCTTCTAAACATGTCTCCCATACAATTTTTTCTTTCGTACTGTGTTCTAGACTCTGAAGTATGTCGAACCAAAACATTTAATTTGGCAACAACAGGTACTAACGTAAAGAAAAACAAATTGTGTCGTTACTCGAAAGTATTTTTTTTATTTTGCTACTGTTTACTAAAATTTCACAAACAATAAAAATTATAAGTGACGTCAATAACAAAGATATTTCTTAGTGGATTTTAATTAGTATTATCTTAAGATTCCACCTTTACTGTTCCAGAATTTTAAAATATAAAAAACCCTTTTTACGCAATCGTACGAATAAACATCCGCAGCGGTTTAACAAGAAAACTGGCACTACCAATTGAAAACAAGAAAGGTACTTAAAATATGAAAGCAGGTTAAAATTTTTCTATAAACAAAACTTAAGTAATCATCTGATCTATAGTAATAAAAGAAACACCTTCAAGTTTAGCAAAATAGTTTCAATAAAAAAATAAGTCTTAAATAAATAATACCTAGCACCTAAGTAATGCGATTTTTCAAATTGTGTTACATATATACCACAAATAGCTTTATAAATATATATTGTGATAATAAAAATATATAAGAAAAGTCGGTAACTTCCCACCCTTACGAATCTTTCCTTTTATTAGGAATAATAAAGTGCGATCCAATTTAGTTTGGTACACAGTCATTTATTATTTAAACATTTGTATTGGGCACTGTGTTTGTTGGATCCCTACCAATATTTTACTTTAAATTTAGGTAAATTGGATAAGTAGTCTTTTAGCCGTCTTGTTCTGCCATACTAGATTTTTACCAAAATATTACTAGGTCGTTCCCATATAATAATATTTTATCAAATTTTGAAGTTAATCGTGTAAGTAGTTTTTAAGCTATGTCGCGAACTGACAGACCGACAAACAGGCAGGAAAACAGACGGAACTGATAAAACATATATTTTTTGGCATCTAGGAACGCCAAAACCTGAAGAAAATCTAAATCTTGTGATTTTTTAAGGATTAATAACATCTTAGTTTGCCGCGATCTTAAATTCGTACCACAATTTTCCAGTTCATCTCTACACCAAACAAATTATTGCACAACGCTTTAAATCCGTCTATTAAGTAGTTTTTCAAAGATCTGAAAAAATCGGGGAGGGTAGATTTTTTCACGAGTATAATATTTCCCTTTGTGAGGGAAGTAAAAATGTAGTAATAAATATATAGATATTAGTTTTATAGATTTCTGTGCTCGACTTAAAAAACTATTACAAAATAAAAACATACGTAAAATTACAATATTTTATTTGAAGCGTGTGATAAAAAATACGATATTTGAAAAATTCGTGAATGTAAAGGCTAACGGAATTCCAATAAACTATGGAACGTCTATACAGAATGAATAACGAAATCACCGATGTAGTCAGGAATTTAAATTAACTTTAAACGTCAAGAAAATATTGAAACAGAATGTTCGTATCATTATGTGTATTGTTTACGCCGTTCCGAATAATAAAATGGAAGAATATACTCTTTATCTACATTATACCATAAGTTAGAACATAAAAAATAGGTTTGGCAGATAAAGTATTATTGTTAAATAGTAATTTTTTTAAATGATAACCTTGTTGATGTATGTGGCTTGCTCTAAGAAACAATACGATTTAAAGACTTGTAGAATGTGTCAAAAACTTGGCATTTCAAAGTTGCGTTTTTTTTTAAAGAACACTGCACTTTAGCTTATAAATAAACTCTCCATTAGAGAGTAGGCCAAATTTATTAGATATTTTTTTATCCCAAAGCAGACCTCGAGATTTAAAAATACTTCCATAATCGGGACACTCTGGAAATAAAGGTGATAACAGAGTGGGAGGTCCTTGGTGTTTGCAGTTGGACGGTGAAGGAATGCATGTGGCTCGATGTTTGTGTTTCCCTGGCAGAAACTATTAAAGCAGGCATAATGGATAGTAACTCGTCTAAACAATATACTATTTTTCTCCATTAAAAGTTTTATTCCAAGAAAAGGAATTTTACCGAATATTTTAACATTTCATTGGGCCGCACTTTTGTTTTACCTTATAATTTTTGCACCAAAGTCTTAGTAGTGTATCACCGTTTCACATTTGATTATTGTGTAAAATTTCAATCAATTGGTTAAATTTGTAATGAATTTTAAAATATTGCATTAGGCCGCCATTTTGTTCCCCCATAATGTGTTCACATCAAAACTTTACTGGTTTATCCATTTACAACACATTATTTTTACATTTTGATTTGTTTGGTAATTTCAATAACTAGATGTTTATGGCAATAAATTTCCCAGAATTTAAAAAAAAAATTGTTAGTTTGTACCATAGCAAACAATTTTATTGTTCTTATGATCTCGACTCTTTTGGTTAAATAATTCGTTATATCAGTGAATGACTGATTAAATCATATCTTTACACCATAGTGGATGTTATAAACATATTTCTTTTTATTTTATAGTAGTACTTCAAATATAAAAAATAGGGGTTTATCTATAATATATATTTTAAAAATCATGAAAATAAAATAAACCAATATTATTTCAGTCCGGTCTTCCCTTTTCTTTCCCGATCATTTATCATACCCAGGTTCTAATAATATGTGCGACATCCCTTAAAAAGTCATTCGGCGCCTTTCAAGTTATAAGAGGCCATTTAAAAATTTATAGAACCAGTAAAACGTCTTTTGGATAAAATGGCGAGACGACACATTTTGTAAATTTGCACGGCTTATATTGTTAGCATATTTAAAATGCTAATATTCATGTCATTTTTATTGAACTTTCGTACTGGATTAAAAACAACTATTTTATTAGAATTTGTTAAGGTTTATTTTACTTTGACATTATAGCCGTCGCAACATCTGGGAAAATTGGGCTTGGTTTTTGAAAAACCCAAATTTCTTTATTTGTTAAAGACAGACGTTATCTTGAATATCGTTTTATGCCCGAATTTGCAAACATTTAATAATAGCTTCACTATAGAAATCTAGGCAGCATTGAAGCTTAACTCAAATGAACTTACTTCACTTTATATGAGCAAACCTCGAGAGCAGTAACGGGATTTTTTTTGGTCACCAGTGGTATTAGGTATCTTCATAGAGGCCTTTACGAAAAATTATACATTTGCCAATAATGCCAAAATATTAAATTCACAGTGGAAGTTGAGTCAGATATTTCCAGCCTTATCCACCAAATAATAGTGCCATAATTACTATACTATTATTTAAAGTTCTTTCGATTTTGAAGTAAAGAAACGGACTGAATCTAGTTATATAATATATTAGCTGTTTAATTAAAAAAAATGAACTACGCAACAACGGCACTTTCTGTCGTTGATCATAACATATGATAACATTACTTTGGTAATCTAACCTAATCTAGTTACAGGAAGAATCTCGTATACGAAATAGAACTAACTACAAACTAGACGGTCTATATGTACTAAACCAAAGAAACATAAAAAATCTACTAATAAAAATAAATTGATCAATTTGCTGCACCCATCCCTTGCACATAATTAGAAGTTAGTCTATTGAGATTTATAAATATAAAAAAATAATTTTCGGGTTACAATTTAGACAACACTTGGAAAACAATCTTAACACTGAGTCAGTTATTGTTATCAGAATGTTTTTTAGCTAATTAATTGTTCTGTACTCGTGTAACTTCAGAAAGTTATTAGACTTTGTCCAGGAGCATATATTTGCCTTCTTAAATTCTGGTTTAATCGATTGAATCGAATTGATGGTATTCCGGCCATAGTCCTAAAAAGATGGGGTTTTAAATTGCCCCTTATCCTTACCAGGTTAGGTTATTCCAAGTGTCCTATGAAAAGGGCACTTTTCCTAAAAACTCGAAGTCTGGTCGTGTACATCCTGTTCCCCAAAAGGGTTTTAAAACACTTCTTTCTAACAGCAGACTCATACCAATACTCCCGTTTATGAGTAACGCAATGCAGATATATATCAACACTGATCTTTAAATTATCTTGAAGGTTGTAAACTTATCCATTCACTCTATCGAATTCCACGAAGAACCCCAAAATATTGCCCTTGACATATCCAAAGCATTTGGTCAAGTCTGGTATGATGCAACAAAGTTCTTGCCTATAGTCTTCCTCTAAAACTCTGTATCTGGATTGCCAGTTTTCTTTCCAACACAAGTATTTCTGTAGAGGTTGGCTTTTACAAAATCTGACTTTCGCTTAATCAACTGAGGCGTTCCACAGGGTTCAATGTTTGTAGCTACCTTATTCCTCATGCATGTCAATGGTCTGCTTTCTTTTACCGGCAGTCCTATTCACAGCTATGCTGCTGATACACCTATACCTCCGAAACCTACAATTCCCAAACCTGTTTCCAAGACTGAATCGATGATAGGCGCAGAGTCAAGACTTTAACCCTAACAAAGAATCGCTTTACAATCGTAGAATAGGGAGTAAAGAACCTCGTCCAGTTTAATGTCACTAAGAAACAGTTATGTCTACTATCTTACAAATAATTGAACACATCATTCAAGTAAATAATTAAATGTTTAAAGCTAGAGATTATTTTAACCTAGTTGGTATTACTTTCTCGCTTTTGCTGCTGGCATGATAATTACTACAACAGCCGCAAAAAATTGACTTTCCTTTTCTGAACTCGAAAATATTTTTTTTCTGCGAACTTGTATACCCTTTACACTTCGCAATTCAGACACAGCCTTGAGTACTGTTCATATATATGGTGAGCAGCATCTCCTTCAAACCTGAACATCCTTGACTTTGTCCAAAGAAGAGCTTTTTGCCTGAGTGCTGATGCAAATATCGCAAGGAAGCAATCGCTAGCGCATCGTCGAATTGTCGGCGATTTGTCTGTATATTACAGATTCTACCACGCATTCTGTTCTAATGAGTTATCACTCATTGTCTTTCTTAGTCATTTCTGCCAGGAAGGCATGAACATCGACCCACATGAATCCTTTTATCGTTTAACTTCAAATACCAAGGACCTCTTACTTTATTCGCACCTTTTTTCCCAGAGTGTCCTGATTATGGAATGTGCTGCTCATAGATAAAAAAAATGGCAGCAAAAAGTTTTATTTTTTTAAATAAAATATCCTGTCTAATTTTTAAAGTCTACGTGTAATGCTAAAACTTTTTTGTTAAACGATTGATATATCAAAATTTAATAGCTTTCGAGGTACTGCGATTTCTTTAAAATATTAGTATATTCAAGCATTTTTTTATTTGTAAATAACGTCTTTATTTTTTCCTGAAAAATTCATAGGATAAAAGTGACAGTAACTGGCACCTTAAATTATTTCTACTATTTTTCTCAAAATAAACCGATATATGACGGTTTTTAAACTGTTTTGGCGATGAATGATTTATAGTTGTTTAAGCAAATTATATTTGATTAAAATTATGTAATAGCAAGTAATATACTACCAAATAAGGCATTTTTTAGAGAATCTGGCATGTTTTGGAGTGACTGGCAGTCGGGCTAAAGTTAGTGATAGTTTTACATAGTGATTGGCATAACGTTTTAAAGAGACTAATATGCTGATAAAATCAACATAAAATAGGTTGCGATCTTTTTAAATCATTTTACTAAGCTACCTATGTAAAATGTACAGGTTTGGTAAACCTAATACAGTATTCGTCTTCTTCTTCAAGTGCCGTACCCATATTCGGGCGTTGGCGATGGTCAGTGAGTGCCTTGAAACCTATCTTATATTAAGATGTATATGGTTTCTTGAAAGCATTACACTAGACCATTATACTAGGGAATGTGTTCTACGTAGTGGTTTCCCGTTGCCTTCTACGCAGTTGTGTCGTGTAGTGTATGGGTTGAGTAAGAGACCTTGTTGCTGTTCGCAGTAGACCCAAGTCTACGAACAGAGTCGTAGCACTCTTTATCTTAAAAAGTGCCGGCTACGCCAAGTCTCGAACCCGCGCCTTCCGGGTGAAAGCCGGCTCTCTTACCACTGAGCCACCGAGGTGTACAGTATACTTAATCCTAAAGTATACATTTGCAAATCCTATATAGAAGAAAATAAACAGTATATCATAATCAAATAACTTGTTTTAAACATTTATTAATGGGCGGTTTTTTTTTTGCTGGCACATTCTGCAATAGTACATTGCACATCCAGTTGCAATTTCCCGTTTTGTTATATAAAATACATAAAGCTCATTGAATTCCCACATTTTTGGTCGTAATACTTTTTCCCCCTTTTATTTCAATGCGTTTTTTTCTCTTCCTTTTTCTTAAGTTGCTTTTGTTCCCATGTTGAACAAGCTAAGATTATCGAGAGGTTTAAATGACTTGTACAGTTTATACAGTGACAATGTGAGGCGATTATTTATAAAAATCGTAGTAAATATCAGGAATTAAATAATTTTCTGAATTATATAATTTTAAAAAATTGATATATTGTTTCTTAATAGGAAGATGAAACAGTTTTTAAGACTGATTTCTTGATTTTAGAATTCATCAAATAAAAAAAATAAATAATAAAAGTTCATTATTTGACTACACGTATTTTTCCGAACTGGCCTCGACAAACTGCTGATTATTTGATTTAAATTTGATGATATGTACACAAACACCGTTTTCGGTATTTTTATGGGGTATCTCTTTTATTAGTGAAGATAGAGGGTTCCGGTGTTCGCGACACGGTGCTACTTTTTCGTGGTACGAAAGATGACCCAAAGAAAATTTTCATAACCCCGTTCGCTTTTATAGTTTTTTACGTAGAATCCAGTGGCTTACTCAGTTTTATGAGAGCTGTCGTTTTTGAGATATAACACAAACTTATAATTTTTTAAATGGGACACCCCGCATATTTTTATTTTATATTATTTAGTTGACAATAAGCTTTTCGAAAATATCTAAGAGTATATACTTTTCTATTCGAATCGCTCAGTAATTTGCATTTTTTTAGAGTCAGACACAGTTTTTGGTAGTAGGCTGGGATTGCCTAAACAAAACAAAAGAAAATTGTGGTCATGTTAAATAAATTACTTGTCAAAAACCTCTGGCTCGTATTGAAGCTAGATTAGATAACCGCAACAATTATTTTAAATTTTATAATAAAAAATGGCTAGAAATCAAACGTTTTTTAATGAAGAAAAATACGACATGTTGCTCTACTTTGCACAATCTAACGAAAATGTTAATGAGGCTTCGGAACTATATTTATTAGGGTATGCTTAGCATTCGTCGTATTTTATAATAAATACATTTTTATGAAGCTGTTGGCGTTTTAAACATAGGTATCCAGAAAGAAGGCAACCCTGTGAGGTTACATTTCTTAGAATGAAAAGATTTCTAGTTGATTTCGGATCTTTCAATAAGCCGCGAAGCAAAACCTATAACAAGGAATACGAGGAAGACATAGTTAATTTTCTGGCATCCACTGATATAGATTCTTTCAGTTCTTGCAGAAAAGTCCTCAGAATGTTGGGTTTCCAAAAAGCCGAATACAAAAAATTTTAAGAAAACAAGGTTATAAACCATTTAAATTCAGACTGGTGCCACAGTTACATCCGGGCGACGCGCAGCGTCGTAAAATTTTCGAGACGAGGCATATATAAGTAGGGCCGGAGTATTAAATAAGCATAATTCTAGATACTGGTCGCAAGAAAACCAGCATCGAATATTTCCTCGCGAACGACTGGGTACGTTTGGGTTTAATATTTCTTGTTTCATATTGGGTTCAAAAATAATGTATCGTGTATACCAGTGGAGGTTAGATACAGATGGGATTTACAAATACTGGAACTTATTCTGCCGGAATTACTCGATGATCTGCTTTTGGCCTATTTATGCGACATATATTTTCAGCAGGACGGAGCACCTGCTCATAATTCCGGTATAATAAAGGAGTATTTGTAAAATAATTTTCTTGGAAAATGGATAGGGACCCATGGTCCTGTAAGATAGCCGGCGAGATCGCTAGGTCTCTCGCTTTTGGATAACTTCCTGTGGGGTACTTTAGAAAACAAAATATATAGGACCAGACATGACACTTTAGTCGATTTAATAAACGCCACAAGAAGGGCATTCAATGAAATGCAACAACAACCGGTTAGTATTTTCAAAGCCTTAAGAAGGATACGGAAATTATGTAGGTTTGTGTAAGGCAAAATGGATATCATTTCGAGCAATATCTTTAGAGTATAGATTTAGTTTTCTGTTTAGTTTAGTGATCTTTAGTGGTGGAGTTAGTTTCTGTTGTTGTTGTTGTTGTTGTTTTTAGTTGCTGTTTAGAGGTATTAGAGGTAGAATTATTAACATGTTCCTTTTATTCAATTAATAATAATAATACTTATCAAGATTGAGGGATTCACGGGTTTAGCAGCGTTAATAACAAATATTTTAATTATAAAACTGAGTTTTCGGTCTGATTTTCAACCATCTTCAAGGCAACAGGCTAAAATTGTAACAATGTAAGATAAATAATGCTATGATAGTTATTACAAATCTATTTACATTTTACATTATAATTATTGAATTATTAAATTGCTAAAATTTGAATATTTCTTGTAAAATAATATAAAACAAGGATGTACAAAGTAATAATTTATTGTGGAATTTAAAAAAAATTCTTGTTACTATAAATAAAATATACCTGAAAAAATCATTTGTTTTTTGTTTTAAGCAATCCTAGTCTACTACCAAAAACTGAGTCTATCTTTAAAAAAATGCAAATTACTGTCCGATTCAAATAGAACAATATATACTATTATATAATTTCGAGAAGCTTATTGTGAACTGAATAATATAAAATAAAAATATATGGGGTGTCCCATTTAAAAAACTATAAGTGTTATATCTCAAACATGACAGCTCACATAAAATCTGAACGCTACTGGATTCTATAAAGTTAAACAACAAAATTATTGCTAATTTTAACTATCATGTGTAGTGCCCATACGACTTTAATAATTATTAAATCTATGAAAAATCAATATATTAAATTCACGTATACGTCTTTTATATTTTTACAAAACCTGCCCTGAAGTTGCAGAATGCTGGCGTCCATTAGAACTACAGTTTTATTAAAAAAACATTGCCTCAAAATGGTATCAACGACCCTCTGACCTTTCATATTTTTTGGAAAACAATAAGGATTTATTTTCGTTTTTTGTAATATAAAACAATTTTTTTAAGTTCTCTAAGGAGAACATAGCCCCCTAAAAACAAAAACTAAAATTTCAAAATTTAGTTTTAAGGTGAAAGACGCCACATTTATTTTATTTTTTATCTATACATTTTTTTTGGCTATACAGAGCGGTCCTAAGAAAATGAAAAAGCTTTTTAAACCTGATTTTTTAATTTCAGAAAATATTATTATTTAAAAAAAATGACAAAACACGTTAATTTAATTTATTTTAATGCATATAAAGCTTGAGTTGAGAAAGCCACTAACATATACGGGAAAGTACTATGTTTGTCTAAATAGATTTTTTTACATTGTGATATTTTTCATGATGTCGACTATTCGCCCAAAAAAATGGAAATGAACAGGTAGATATACATTTTAGTGGTAAATAATCTTCTAAAAAGCGCGCATTCAGCAGAAAGTTTAACAAATTTCAATTACCCTTCTGAAACAGATGAGAGCATTCTCTTTACCTTTTGAAAGCTCGAAATTCGCACACATTACGGCGTAGACCAAATTTCAATTAAATCAGATTTCCCCGAAGTACACGATCATTAAATTAGATCAAAATTCGACGCCTTTGCTTCCGATGGAATGTGCCATTGTCATTCCCATTATCAAAGGCTCTGGTTTACCTACTTTTGCGGCATCCTGCTTTACAATGCTGCAACAGGACCTCGAGGACGCAGTCTTTGAAGACCGACAGGAATGCGATTTGCCACCCTTTCAGTCTGCTGCAAACACATTTAATTTGTAGTTTACGTGGTTAACTAATTGATATTTCAAGAACAAATTGCATTATCAACCGCTTTTGTAACGATAATGTATATAGTAAATAGTATTATTTAATGTAAATCGGGTTGCTCTGAAGACTATACTTTTGCAAAGTTTTCGAAAGGTGTAGATATTTTCCTAATCAATTTTTGTTAAATAATTTATTTTATTAAGATGTGTAGATTAACATTTATTTAAGTTAAATAAGTTTAATATCAAGTTAAGTATCATTTGCACATAAAGGACACATTTTTTTTAGATAAGAAGTATAATCATCAGTTGTTTAAACCATATAGGAAGAACAAAACAATTAACTCGCCTTTTCAAGAATTTCTATTTGCTGTTTATACTTCACAGGAGAATTGTGCAGTTTCAAGTTCTTCAAAAATTTAAGTCTGGAAATATTTAAATGTGCCAAGTGAAATAAAATTTTCTCTATTCTTCAGCGTTTACGTATTTAGGGTAGGGATCCAGAAAGAATAAATCAAATGTTTAATACTGACGAAAAAAAAATATGTAAGATTTAAAAAATAATAATAATAATGTATTGCTATGGTTGCTAACACCCTTCTGTACAGTCTATAGCATGTATTATGGAAAGCATTCGAGCAAATGCAAATTTGGATTCATTAATTTGTAATTCTTAGAAAATATGCGATATATCATGACTATGCATATTTTTCTAAGCTGACTATGGGGAAACAAAGTTGTTGTAGGTACATTTAGTAATAGCCTTTACATAAAGCAAAAATTAATATTTTTTCTAAAGTTCCTATTATATATTTTATTATGATGGCAATATTGTTTTTTTATTAACAGTAATAGCAGGTTTCTCCTGGATATTGCCAGAGAGGTCAAAGCCATGTCCCTGCTATTATATTTATGTTATTTCGTAGCTTTTTAAATTCATTTAATTAACATTTTTCTTTCATAATTTATACCTTTGCTTAAACTGCCAATAACTGATCAAGGGCTCTAAAGCTAAAAATATTTAGACCACCGCCAACCTTTGTCTTGCTTTTACCCTTTACATATACAAACCATGTGGCTATTTTATATGGTTCTAGAAACCTGTATCTACTGCCTGTGTAGATTCTGATAACCTTACCGGTTGAACGTGAAATCTCTCAATGCTGGTACATTCATCTCTTGGTCATTCATAGATAACTTGTTAACAAAAGCCGCAATCCGCTTCTTTTTCTGATTTATAAACATACATTGTTCGTTTTGCGGGGGTCCGATTTTCTTCAATACTGTAAATTATATAAAGTCTGTTAATACCAAACGAGCCAACTATTTCAACCCCAGTTGCTTTGACAATAACATATTTTGATTTCTTTCTTTTACTTCTATCGTAGAAGGGAAGTATTGTAATCGTGAAAAAGTCACCGTCAAAGGTTTTCACATATTTTCACGTTTTAGGGTCCCTAGATGCCAAAAGCAGCAACTTCGTCGGTCTGTCTGTTCGCGGCATAGGTAAAAAAAATACTTATCTGATTGACTACAGATTTTGGCTAAAAATTAAGGCTAAATATCCAATGTATCCATTGCCGCCTAGTTAAATGTTATAAAAAATAGTACTAATTATCTTTTTTACCACAAATTTTGCTCAAAAATTAAGTGTTATATACGAATGAACTGGTACATTTCGGTAAGAAGCCAAGATACCAAAACAAAATGGCAGACTAATAAAATATTTAAAAAATCAGCCCGAAAAGCTACTCACTAGATTGATTTGAAATTTTGTGCAAGAATTATGTGTGATATAGACATAAACTGGAAAAATTTTGCTACGAATTCAACATAACGGAACAAAATGTTGGTCTAATAATTTTTTAAAAAATAAGTGTAAAACTTGATATTCGATTTATTTTAAATTATGCCCAGGAATCAAGCATGGCATAGATAGAAAGTAGTAAAATATTTGTACGAATCCAATATGGTGGAACAAAATGGCGACCAATAAAGATGTGCGAAAAGACAAGGGAAGATTCACCCTCCGAGATTTTTTCAGATCTTCACGTTTCAGGGATCCTAGATGTCAAAAAACATGCTTTCTTAGTTCCGTCGGCCTATCTGTCGGTTCGCGGCATAGCTAAAAAACTACTTACCCGATTGACTTCATATTTTGGTCAAAAATTAAGGGTTTTATGGGGATAACCTGGTAGCATTTTGGTAAAAATCCAAAATGGTAAAACAAACTGGCGACCAAGTGAAATGCTAAACAAAGTATTACTAAAAAACTACTTGTCCAGTTTATCTCAAATGTTGCGAAAAAATCAAGAATTATATAGAAATCAACAACAAGTAAAATTTTAGTACGAATCCAAGCATATTACATATGCGGCTGATTGCAAGATGGCGGCTTAAAATATTTAAAGATTCAGCCTGAAAAACTACTTAATGGACTGATTTCAAATTGCATGCCATAACTAATTGAGATGAACTAGTATAAAACTGTGGTACTATTCAAAATGGTTGCCAAACAAAAATATATGTGATCGTGAAAAAAATCAGTATATCAAGTTTTACATATTTTTTAGTATAAGTTTTAGCGTTCCTAGATACCAAAAAATATGTTTTATCAATTTGGTCTGTCCGTCTGTCTGTCTGCCAGTTCGCGGCATAGCTTAAAAACTACTTCTTGTAATATTTTGGTAAAAATCCAATATGCCAAAACAAAATGGCGGCTTAGTGAAATGTTAAAAAATTATTACCAATTTATCTCAAATTATACACAATTTATCTGAAATTTTGTACAAAAATCAAGTATTATGTAAAAATCAACTGGTAAAATTTTGGTATGTATTCAAAATGGCGGAACAAAATAACGGCCTGCAAAAACTACTTAATGGACAGATTTTAAATTGTGTGTCAAAACTAATTGTGGTATAGAGATAAACTAGTAAAACTGTGGTTCTAATTCAAGATGGCGGAACAAAATGGCGGACAAATAAAATATTGGTAATCGTGAAAAAATCAGTCTCTCAGGTTTTACATATTTTCAAATGTTATCATCCCTAGATGCCAAAAAATATGTTTTATCAGTTCCGTCGGACCGTCTGTCGGTTTGTCTGTCTGTCTGTCAGTTCGCGGCATAGTTAAAAAACTACTCATAAGATTGGATACAAATTTTAATCAAAAATTAAGGGTCATAATATATTGGCAAAAATTCAATATGAAAAAGAAAAATAGTTGAAATATTATTAAAAAACCACTTATCCAGTTTATCTCAAATTTTGCACAAAAATTCAGTATTATGTAGAAATCACCTGGTTAAATTTTGTTACGAATCGAAGATGGCGGCTTAATAAATTATAAATTAATTAAAAATTCAGCTCGAAAAAACTACTTAATGGACTGATGTTCTATTGTGTGTCAGAACTAATTGTGGTATAAAAATGTAGTAGCAACCAGTAAAATTGTGGTAGTAATTTAAAATGACGCAACAAAATGGCGAACAGATAAAATATTTGTAACCGTGAAAAAATTAATCTCTCAGATTTTACCCATATATAGGTTAGATTAGGTTAATTTTTGTTTTAAATTTGAGATATTTTCTGAGATATATTTTTGTAAATTAGATTTATAATATATACTAAGCTTTAGTTTGTTATTAGCCCTCTGCGGAAGAAGGGCATTTAAGACTTACTACCTCGTAAAAATGAAGTATTGTAATCGTGAAAAAATCACTTTTCCACTCTCTGAAACTGTGTAGAAAAATTAGGTGTTACGTAGAAATTAATTGGTTTAATTATGGTATAATTAATAGATGGCGAAACAAAATGGCGACCTAGTGAAATATTAAAAAAAATTATTACCAAAGAACTACTTATCCAATTTACTGGAAACTTTGCACAAGAATCAAGTATTACGTAGAAATCAACTAGTAAAATTGTGGTACGAATTTAAGATGGTGGAACAAAATAGCGATCTGGTGAATTGTTAAAAACATTATTACTAAAAAACGAATTATCTAAATTACCTCAAATTTTACACAAAAATTAAGTGTTACATAGAAATTAATTGGTAGCATTTTGGTATAAATCCAAGATGGCGGTCTAATAAAATAAATCTAATAAAAAATAAGCCTGAAAAAACTACTTATAAGATTAATTTCAAATTTTGACGGAACAAAATGGCGACCAAATAAAATGCTTAAAAAATCAACGTAAAAAAGCTGGCTTCAAATTTTTAGCAAAATTTAAATGTAGTATAAGAATAGAACTGCGGTGTTAAAAAAATATGTGTAAAAACTACCTATTCAATTTGTTTTAAATTATGTCCAATAAATAAGTGTGCATTGGAAGAAACTGGTAAAATATTGGTACAAATCCTATATGGTGGAACAGAATGCCACCCAATAAAAATGTTTAAAGACAGTATACGTTAATTGGGTTACCCTTCACTATTCCTAATAAAAGGAAAGATTCAAGAGGAGGGAAGTTCCGGGTAAAGGAAGTTAACCGATTTTTTGCTTAAGTTGCTCAAAAGCTTGGCATATATACACTTTTTCTTTTAAAGTTAACCATAAATTCCAGGTATGAAGATCAGGGCTCTTGGAGGTCATAGAACATTTCCAGAAGGGAGTCCTACATAATGGTTTATAAATCGATTTATCTCCTCGCCACTGGGACATGGCTTATGAACAACGTAATTCCGGATAATGAACCCTTCTATGAGTTTATTAATAATATAAACGAAAAGGAGACATGGTGATGCTAAATTAATCTGGGAAATGAGCTAGATCTCTGAACAAACTAATAGCATAGAATCTAGAATAGACATCAATATATTAAATATTCATTAACCTTTTAATAAATTATTATTTTTGTACAAAAGGTTATTTAAACTAAATACACAGATTGTAGTATACTTAAATTAATATTATAACAAAATACTAGCATAACCAAAACGATAATATCATGATTCCAGTTCGTATAATCTGCAGTAAACTCCTCATGAAAATCTCCCGAAACACTTTAAAAACACATTATAGTTTCTATATCGCTAACATACGGCTAACATAATGAACATAATGGACAAAACTGTAGACAAACAGCCATGCTATAAGTTCAGGCGCTGTACTTATTAAAATTTACGTCGTAATATATAGAATCATAAATAAAGCAAGAGCATTAGGAGGAAATAATTTTAGGAGCATATTACTTCATTAAGTATTCATATAATGGAACAAATTTTTTCAAAGTTTCGGTTTTCCCAAACTTTGCCCATTACCTTGCAAAAAAGAAAAAGTTCCGGTCGGCAGGCAAATTTCTATTAACTCCGTGTTATTAATTCATAATTAGGAAGGAAACATGGTTTTGTAAGCCCATTATGATTCTTCTTTAATTTCGTTTTGTGGGAGAGTATATTATATATAGAAAATCCCAATCTTATTAATGACATAATTTAAATTCAGTTTGTAATTTCGCTTTTTTATGTTTAATAAGATATGGTTGCTTATCTAAGAGTATATAATATATATATTTTAGGTTTTAAAATCCTGAATTATTCTTAATATGTGAAATATCACATATGTAATGTTTAGTAAATATTCATCTCTTAAAAAGATTTTCTTAATATGTGAACTACAAAAAAGATAATTAAAAGCATTAGATATACAAAAAGATGTTATTAGGCATAAAACAAAAAAAAAACTAAAACTAATTAAAACGTGTTTTTTGTTAATGAATGCCGACATAAACCTTATAATTCCAAATATGTTGGAACGCACTATTACCGCACATTCACATTTTCTAAAAGAGAGATTTCAATAGTTCATTATTCAAATAGTTTTTAGTGTAGATTTTTTTGAATATGTTAGAATGTTTTGCAAGCCCTTATTTTGCATGTAGCATAAATTTCTCAATTAGTAATAAGATGATATTTTAACCCTTATGCCTATAATTTTAATTTAAAAAAATTTTGAAGCTTTCAAAAAATAAAATAATTTTTATTTCAAGGGATATAGAGAGTACATAAGAAACTATCCGGCATATAGGGAACATTTGAACTGTTGTCTATAGTTTTGTGAGCCATTGAGTAAAAAACGTCGAAACATGTTTCTATATGTTGCAATCTTTTTGAATATTCACTGTGTATAGAATATACACTGTGTAAATTTTTCATTATAGATTTTAAAGAAAATGTGTTTTTAAGGAAGGTAAAAACTAATTTTGACGGTGCCGAATTTTGAATGAAATATTATCCAAAAAAAAGTTTCGATAAAAAAATATAAAACCTTTTTTAAGACAGCGTAATTAAAAAACAAAAGAAAGTTAGTGAAGTTAAACATAGTTTTTCCAATAGTATCTAACTTAAATTTCTGTATTTTTTTGCTGCATAACTTAGATAACTCAAAAATCTCATATTTTAATGAAAATATTTGAAAACGTTTTTTAATTTCAAACGTTTAATCATAAAAAAATTAAAAACTAACGAGACTGCTCAATTTTATGCCTACTTTTAAAATTCAAGCATGTCTTTCAAAAATGATAGTGAATACCAAGTGTGCATCCATTGCATCCTAAAATACTACAAAGATATTTAACTATTACGCCTGTATTTTTCATTTACACTTAATGTAAATCGTAAACGTAAATGTAAAAGTTTTATTAGGTTTAATTTTGATGTTTAAACAAAACATTTCTTAAAAAACATTCTTTTTTAATCTCACTTAAATCGAGTTATATTCTCCCACAATCATACTTGTGCATTAAAATTAGCAGATAATTTTACACTTAAGCTAGTAGTTTTAGAAACCCTGCATTTGTTCATTTTCATATTTTGTTAAAAGAGACCTTCTACTTCAAAGTCGTATTTGTGCAGATCTATGTATATTTTTTTCCCTCCCTTTAATGTAAATAACTCATTGTGACACTGTTTTGAAGGACATAAGTAAAAGTTACTCAACAACACGACGGGTTGTACCTCAGCTTTCATCCTATCTAAATATTAATATGAAATGTTCATTGTTTTAACTATAGAATCATAAGTAGCTTTAATTTTTAATGTTTTAATTAACGTCCAGCTAACATTTTATATATATGAAATATTAACTTATATGTATATTACAATTTTATTTAAAACTATAATATTACCTAATACTACAATTATGAATATTATATAAAAAAATTGGATATAGATCTTTCATCTCTAACAATTGTTTCTGTCACTTTTGAAGTTCTGCCAGATATTTTTAACTTCGTTTAATTCTATAAAATTTTACTCGCAACTTCCTTTATTGGTGAGGCTTTCAGCTACATAACTTTCTGAAAGATTTCCGTCATCCATGACGCTTGATAGCTAAAACATCAGTATTCACATAGAAGGTGGCCAACGTCTCCCTAAATAGTATGCAGTATACCTTTGAAATAGAAGAAAAGACTGACTGGTTTAGGCAATTTCCATTTTGTTGTTGCTTAAAGAACCGACGTTTAATATTCGTCATGTGGGATATTATACCAATGTACACTCGCGTGTAAAAAAAAGTGGAACAATAGGTTGTAGCTTCCGAACTAAAATGAATTAGGTTTATGTGGCAATCAATTCCCAATAGTTGTGTTTTCCGGGTTTGTTCATAATTTCAAAGTAACGCGATACGAGAAAACGTAACTTTCATAATTAAATTTGTTTCTGAGAGCAATATACTCCATTTCCAAGATCGGTATCGATATGACCGACCGACCGAAAGAAATGAAAAAAACATGTTTTTCGGCATTTAGAGACCCTAAAACCTGAAGATCTGTAAAAACTTGGAATAATGATTTTTTGACGATTAACGATATTTCCTTATGCGGGAAATAAAAACTCGTACCGCCACTGGCAGTCATCACCACGTAGCCATGTGCTTCAACATGGGTCATCCACACCTCTTGTTTTATGGTAAACATTGGTCAATAGAATGTGAAAATTAGGAAAACCATGTTGGCGCACACCTCTAACGTGATTTTTGAATGAATTGCGATCTCTTCTTTAATTCTGACTCTAAGGTATATAGTAATCCAAGTAAAAGGGAAAAATAAAAATTCCTATTATCAAACGCTCACATAATAAAATTATACTAAATTGACACTACAGATTTATCAGATGCCAATTGTACATACGTGAAATTCCATTTTTGAAATCGGGAATAATAACAATCATTCTTAGAACAGTACGCTTCAACTCCCTACTATTACGGCTTTCTTCAATATACTGAATTAATTGACATTTTTTCTGATAAATACATTGGATTCTTTTGGATCTGTAAACTCTAGTATTTTAAATATCGGGACGTATCTATATTTTTCTCTATAAAAAGGGTGGATTTCAACCTAGGATATTAACGCTATAAGTTTGATGGTGGGTTCAGTATTGCAATTGCCCTTTAAAAGTACATTTTATGAAGGAAAGAAAAAAGGTTCAGTACTTCACAATATTCTCATTAATTTCTTCTTACTATCCGACGCGTTTCGGCTCAACAACCATTGTCAAGGATAGAATTATAGTATCTGTAAGTGGTAAAAATCTAGATTAGTTAATAAGAAAAATAATAGTTTTTTTTTTAACTTTCAAATACCATCTTTCTTTAGAAGTTTTCCACCAAATAATCTGAAATAAGAGAAACACCTAAGTTAAAACACATTCACAATACCATAACAACACTATTTACAAAACATTAGTACCTGTATAAATTTGTATAATGATTAGACTGAGGTTAGAAAACCTAATCGTTCTGAAACGTTAAAAGTAAGCGTTAAAATAGTTTCCATGCGATAAGAAGAAATTGAAAGTGTCGATTCAATATAGTTAAAATTATTAAATATATTAGCGACTTTCGAACTTAAAAAATAGAAGACATGCATATAATAAAAGGAAGGAAACTGATTATTTCAAAAAATGTATGGATGGTCATCTATCCGTAAAAAATATCTATAAAATTAGCATACATGAAAGTTGGGGAAAATGAAGTAAAAAGGACGCATTCATTCATCTAAACAATAGTCTTAAATTTGCTGCTTCTTTAAAATGGGCATGTATGGGGTCATTTAAACAGGACACATTTTGATCTATTTCCAATTTAGCAATTTCAATATTTTCCAACGCTGCACAATGTTTCCAAAGGAAACAGCTCTCAGCTTTGGAAAATGTTAAAATTGCCTAATTTGAAATAGATCAAAATGTGTCCTGTTTAAATGACCTCATACATACCCATTTTAAAGAACGACTGTTTAGATGGATGAATGCATCCGTTTTACTTCATTTTCGCCAATTTTCACGTATGCTAATTTAATAGATAATTTTACAGATAGATGACCATCCATACACTTTTTTTAATATTCAGTTTCATTCCTTTTATTAAATGCATATTTTCTATTTTTTAAGTTCGAAACTAAATATATTTGGTGACGTGATACAAAAAAATTTAAAAAAAATGTTTGTTATAAGTCATAATTTTAACTATATTAAATCGACAGTTTCAATTTCTTCTTAGCGTATGGAAACTGTTTTACCCGCTACTTTTGACATTTCAGGGCGATTAAGTCTCCTAACCTCAGTCTAATCATTATACAAATTGATATAGGTACTAATGTTTTGTAAATTGTGTTGTTATGGTATTGGGCATGTGTTTTAACTTAGGTGTGTCTCTAATTTCCGACCATTTGGTGGCGAACTGCTGAGGGAAGATGGTATTTGTAAGTTTAAAAAAACTATTATTTTTCTTATTTACTTACACATATTATAATTCTATCCTTGACAATGGCTTTTGAGCCGAAACGTGTTGGATAGTCTTTAATAAAAATATTGAAGTAGTGCATCTTTTTTCTTTCTTTCATAAAATGTACAACCAACTTCACCCCGGAGATTTACTCCAAGATCTTTTAAAAGTACGCCAAAGGTTTCCAAAACTGCAAGGGCAGCCTTTGTTTAGCACTAATTCTTACAAGATTTGTAGGCTGCTTCATATCATTTATATCAATTTCTCCGATAGTAAAGGGAAATAAGTCATATTTGCTAATTCTTTTATATTAAAAACATCAATTTGGATCATACAGAATCAAATACTTCGATTTCTTTATCCTTTTGAGTATAAATTGCAAACTTGACGTCGGTTAATGAAATTAAAATTCTTAAGGTTCTATATCATTGTTTTCATAATTTAAGGAGAGTACTCTTTACACAAATTACAGAAATCCAAAAATAAATTCTGATTTTCTTGTTAATATGTTATACAGGGAGGGTGAAAAAAGTTATATGTGAGAATGAAGAAACACTTCTATTTCGCCCAAATTTTGTTTTTTAGCGCGAGATACGACAGCTTCTCCATTGTTGTATATTAATTTTTACCTGTACACAGCCACTATCCGCTAGTGTCGAATCTTCTCGGTTAAATCCCATATCCGCTTGTAGTATAATCGTATATTGTGAAAATTAAATTAATAATAAAATTATAATCTACATCATTCGCATAGCATTCTTGTTTTAAAAATTTCTCATTTCTTACGATTCATACGAAATAAACACATATATCATTCTAGTTGATGTGTGATAATTTTTCTAAATATTATTTGACTGCACAGGAAACTGTTTGAAAATTAAATTAATAATAAAATTATAATCTTTCATGATTTACAAGTTCCACGCAATAAAGGTGAATGATAATCCGAAAGCGTCAAAACCTTATCCTTCCTCATCACAGAGTTAAAAAACCATAACTTGCGACTTTTACCTCGCAAATCCGCAATAAGCAAAAGTTATGAAAACAATTTGCATTTTTATTTTCTCGAAAACAGCTATCCCGAGCCGCTATTAGCCATTTTTATTTCCATAAGTGCTTTCGGTGAGGAAACCAAAAACAAGAAGTAATAAAATATACATAAAGAGGTGTGAAATATCCAGGTAAACCTTGTGATAAGAAGTAGAACTTTCCAGTGGCGTGTCGAGTTCTGTTCCAGTTTTTTAGCGCTTTTTAATAAACTAAGAAAATAATATGAACATGATAAACCGGTACGATATTAGTAATCATAAAAATACAAATAATGGTTGTTCCTCTGATTAATTTCTAGACTTTCCAAATTATTTAACTTGTAACTTTTATTGGCTGAATGTAACGTCTTAAATCCATTATTAAAATTATGATTTGTTTCTAATAAATGTTTTGCATAATTAGAATCAGTTTTTTGTTTAATATATGATGTTTTGTGTTCTTTGATACGTTTATAAAAAGATCTACCCGTTTGACCAATATATACTTTTTCGCAAGAACCACATTTTAAATCATATACCCCTGATTCTAATTATGCAAAACATTTATTAGAAACAAATCATAATTTCAATAATGAATTTAAAACGTTGCATCCAGCCAATAAAAGTTACAAGTTAAATTACTTGGAAAGTCTAGAAATTAATAAGAGAAAAAACCACAATATTTTATTAAATGATCAAATGGACCTAAACGGTTCTCCACTGTTAAATCTTTATAGTTCAAATCTGCCAGGGTTAGGTAGGAGCCTACCTACCTTTTATTACTGTTAAAAAATCTAGTTTTAGTATCAATCTTAAGTTGGTTTTTGAAAAAGGCACATTGCTAAACATAGTTTGTTTATTTATTATACTAGTGATAATGAATTTCCATTAAGTAACGTCTAACTCGATAAATTATTTACCTTCATTGCTGTCACCCGCGTGCAGTCCGCGGAGTTAAATTATCTTGATATTTAATAAAAGCAAGAAAAATAATTACTAATCACAAAATCGTTTGCGATTTACTCGAGCAGGCAAATACGGCACAGGGTACAACGCATTACATAAGCTCACCAAATTAGTGAGAAAATCAGGATTTCTTCGGTCCAAACCGGATAGAACTTAAGTTTCTAGAAAAACATTTTTTTACTATTCGTATAGCGTTTCCAGTCACGACAGCACTGGCGACGGTAACAGGGTAATTCATCCCCCCCTCCGGATTTATAATTAACTCCTTTTCAGATCAATGAACCCTAAAAAACTGGTTTGGAAATTTAGGCAACTTTTGATTTCCTTTCCACATAGCGTTTCTAATCAGAAAAATCGGTCAAATTTTGAAACTAAAAAATATTTCCGTAGGATTATATTCATCCGTTTGCTAGAAAATGTCATGTCCCAAATTCAGCTATACGCGCGTTGCAGCAGTGTAATAAACATATGTACGCTTACCCTAGTGTTGGCGTAGTTTTTCTTATTCAACTAGACTAAAGACCTGGCTTAGGTCAACTACTCTCCAAGAAAGATCGTCGCTTATATATACATATATATATATATATATATATATATATATATATATATATATATATATATATATATATATATATATATATATATATATATATATATATATATATATATATATATATATATATATATATATATATACTAAGTTTTGTTTTTGTTCAGAAATGATTTAATGAAAAAGTATTTAGTTGTAGGTGGTTTTTGTATGTTGTCTTAAAGACTATTGTGTTTTTTGACTATGTTTAGTGAGTTTTGATAGAAATTAATATTTTTTGTTTTAAACTTTTAATTTTTTCTTCTAATCTAGGGCAACTAATTATTACCCTCACCAGCGTGATTATTACGTGTCGCCGCTGCACGACACTATGGCGCGAAAAAGTAATATATCAGTTCTTGCATAGTATAAGCATGCGTAAAATGCATTTGACTATTCATAATTTAATAATATGAAAATTTCGAATATATCGATCCAAAAAACTTAGATTAGATATTATTTTCTTACTTAACCTTTTTTATGCACGCCGCTGTAATGATTACCTACCAATATTTATTTACTTTTCTTTATTTTGCTATACGCCTTTCACTTATCCTCTCTATGTTCTTATTCTTATAAGTTGAATAGTACTCACTTTTTGTGAGCAACTAAAATCGTGATGTGTTATAAACTAATTTTTGCTTTCAAAAACTTTATATTTCTTTGTCCCCTCCCCTCACAAATACGCCGTTGATTGTTTGTCTATACAGACTTAACGGAAAAGCTCTGACTTCAGGTGGTACAATAACCCATTTAGTCAAGTAAACACGTTAAAACCACGTAAAGTTTGTTTTAATCAAATTAAGCAAGTTATCTTCTTGTTCATCCTTTGCCTATGTACATGTTTGCTCTCTTTACCGGCCTGAGTTAGACCTCTCTGCTTCTGCTTCTGCTTCCACATATATCTTATACTGAACTACTGAACATTTTTAAATTGTCGAAAAGAATACTTCATTGATGATCTTCGTTTAAAAACAATTATATTGAAATAAACCCGACAAGTATGTGTGTAATTAGAAACATAAAAAAAATTTAAAACTAAGATTCGTAGCGAATTTAGAGAAACTATATTTTGTTTCGCTTTACTGATTCTCAAAAACTGTAGCTTTTAAAAATTCACAAAAATATGAATAGATCTCCCTCGATATAGACAATGCAATAATATAGTAAACAAAATTACGAACTAAATCAAACTTTTATCGCAGGATTTATGAGAATATGTAGAAAAGAATTAAAAATCCTGACATTCTGAGGATCAAGAATCCTCTTATGTGCATAATGATTTCACTTTTTTAAAATATCAAAATATCGGTGTGTAAGTTCAGTATCTGGCCTAGAGTAGTCGCGACTGTATTAAAACGTATAATTTATAGTTCTTGAAACACCAAGGCAAATTTCCTCTTTGTTTAATTGTAATTAATCGGATGAGACAATACGTTATTAGAAAATAGAATATCGTTACTTAAAAATACTAAGATGGTAATTATTTATTATAAATCGTCAAATAATTGACATTAATCACTCAAGGTCAAAACATTTTATTGAATTTTATTATTTATTTTTGCATTGGTTTGCTTTATTTGAATGTCTAAAACTAACATATATTTACGTCACGTTGCTGGTACTTCATACAATGAAACCATTATATTTGCGTCGGCGCAATGTTTCAGCACCACTGGTACTCTTATTGTCTATTTGAATTAAATACCTTTTTTGGGAAATTTTGGCGTTCGTTAATAGTTTTATGTTTACTTTTCAGAAAAAGGGTGGACCATAAAGAAAATTTTATTAAGAAACATTTTTTTGTATAGTAATTATCGCCTATCATCGCCGATTTTTACAAAATTTGGTATTTAGAGAAAAATGTTGGACCCTGATGGCGAATTTGGAGTCATTTTTTTTTCCTCGTGTCGCTTCCGAGTTATCCATCATCAAAATTCACAGTCTTGTAACTTACAGGTTTTTACCTTTTAAACTTCATTGAGTAAATCGACTAAGTAGACAGCTAAAATGACGAAGAAATGTATCCAACAAAATTTGCAATTTATACTGTTATTTCACTCAAAAATCACTTTAATACAATCCTATTTCTAAATTATTAAATTTAATAGGGAATTTTTCTGGTTTTTGTGTTTAATGTTGGTAATCATTGTCATTGCAAATCGTAAAAGTAAAAGCGGTGAAAACTCAATATTAAAATTTGACGAATTTAATCAATGTAACTGTTTTTGGTATAGTTTATATTATTGCTTTTTGATATATATGAGGAATATGGGAATTTGAAAATTAATATTTGAAGGCATAACATTAAATTATATAAACTTATATGAATACTTCCAAATTGCAATCAGACAGAAATTATAGAAACTAAAAATTGTAATGAAAAACGCAAATGCACGGTATTGAAGTTTTTGGGTTTAAACTATAATTTCTCTATTTTATAAAATGAATAAACTATCTCCATATATATACTGATGATTCAATATCGTATTTTTATGGCTACAGTCGGTCACTTTTTCTTGTATTAAGCTTAAGGAATCGTTTTCAAAGCCCGATATTTTAATTTTTTAAAAATTTAATTTATTTCTAAATGATAACTGTGTAATTTTAACATACGTTACTATAAATCTACCTGTAAGGAAATTTTGCGTCATGTGCGAAAGTTTTCCGGTTTTTTAATACATGAGTGAAATATTCCGTAATATGTATATTGAAAGTGAGCAGCTTACTACTAAATTGCTGCATAAATACATTTTTTTCAAGACTAACCCGAATTTCCTTGTCCATCAAGATCGATTTATACTTCAAATGTGTAAAAAAAATAAAAGTCTGCAGAATTTCCTTTGTTCTTTCAGTTTTTTGTGGCCTTGTAGGAAAATATTATGGGAGAAACTCAGAACACAACATTTTAATTTCTACACACACAGGCCATTATTGCTCTTTGTTAAACCTGTGTGCCAAATTTATTGCAAAAACATTCAATATTTTAAAAAACTTGATTGACTGGATCCTTACTTGATGAAAATCCATTATCAACAATGTAAATAAAACACTTTAAACTGTCGTATATTTTCACTTGTATTCACAACTTGTGACATGTATCACTAACACTGTAGCTTCGTCAGACAAACGGTATTTAAACTGACAATTTGTTAAACAATTTTTTACTTTTGCTTATTATGTGTAATATTTGAAAATTGTCATCGAAAGCATGGTAATTATATAACAAATTTTCGGCGTATGTTGAATCAAGAAAGGGAGTGAGCTATCCTCCCCATTCTGGAATACAGGCATTCATTAAACCGTTGAAATTGTCTATATACTATATTTAGTTTAATCAAGAAAAAAAAATGAAGCGACACTGTCTAACGTTGATTGTTTAACATGATGGTGGTTATTTGGTGTTATTAATAGCGGTTTGTGTAGACAGTTTTACTCGTGTGTTTTTCAAAAAGCGAAAGTTATTTCAGATGATAACGATGTTTTCATGTGACTAAAACCGTGCCGTTTAGCGAGAGATTTATCGAATCAAACTCTTTGATGTGTAAGTTTTGTATACATTTTAAAACGGAATGCACTGCTACCGAGTTATTAACTTTTTATTAACTAAAATGCAAATATTGAGGATTTATATGGAGGAAATTATTCAGGAAATTATAACAAACTTAGTTAAATACATTAAATACTCTTTATTGTCTGCAACCAGGGAAGTTCTCATGTACATACAATTACAGTTATTTTATGCAAATTTTTTAAACGTGAAAAATTCGATGTTAATAAAATAACACAATTTTAACATCGTCCTCTCCTAAGTTATGATATTTAGGTAGAAAGTAAAGAATTTTAAAACAAATATAACGGAAATAATTACATATAAACATAATTGTAGGCTCTTCACTAAGCTAATTTTTTAACTTAATTACAAAAATAAATTCAGAATTTCATTTAAAGATAAAGGATAAACTAGTGATGCCGCAGAAACGAGAGAGCAATTTTTTCTCGCCGCACGAGTTGAGACGAGTGGTTTTCTCTAGCCCAGAATTTCTCGTCTCTCAGGTATAAAATATCTGTATTGTTTATATTTTGAGTATTAAATAAGGCAAATCATTAAAATATATTAAAAACCAAATAACCGATTGTTTATGTAAAAGGATCCCAAAAAATTATGTATATTTTTAATAAACCTGAAATTAGGTGTTGTATCTTATTTTAATCTGTGATGCGGGAATAAAAATGCCTCTTATTTGTTCTTATAGTAATAGTTACAAAAGTTTTGGATTGACCAACTGTCAATATACGTAGAATTTGAAAATGTTTTTGCACATGTATAACAAATTGTCTTGTATTTTTGTGGAAAGTAGAAAACTTAACCATTACCTAGATCTATTTAGAGATACTTATGAAATCAAGTTTAATTTTAGATCTGATATTTAACAGGTTAAATGCTATTTTTGATAATTTATTACACTGGGTGTTACAAAATTATTTTTTATTAAAAATTTTCTTGTAAAAGTATAAAAAAATTTCTATTCGTATTTCTTGAGCTGTTTTATAAGACATCCCGTTTTCGGCGCGGCATATTTCGGACTAAATTGGCAATTTTATCTAGATCTGAAGGGTAACCATAATACCTGAAGAACACGATGGGGATGGGCTCCCTTCGAAACATGAGGTTAACTCTCATTAATTGATCTCCCAAGCATATTCCTCCACATATTATTATGTTTAATGCAATACTGGTCAGGGGACAGGGCGGTAAAGGCAACCGTTCTATGTCGGCAATCACTATATCTAGATATTCAAGAAAATCTTTCACTATATGTTGTGCTGCGTTTTACGTCTCGAAAGTTATTACGTCTTATATCATTACAGAGCCATTTTTATGCATGACTTCTTGTACAGGGTATTTTTTATATATTGGCCCCCCCCTTAACTTTTTTATTTGGCGTTTTGGAAAAAAAGTGCCTAAATTAGAAGTTTAAAATAAATTTTTAGGAAATTTTTAGGAAAACTTGTTTTCGCATATACAGGGCGGTTCAAAAAGTATCGGGGTGGTCCTACTTTCTTATTGCAAATAGGCATCCTATTTTTTTATTTGATTTTCCCGTTTTCCTGAATATTTGACGTATAAAAAGTTATTGACGTACGAAAATTACCATTTTTTGTTAGTTCTAAAAATTATTATTAAAAATCCGGCCTGGTCTATTTGGTTATTCACCTTGATTGTTTTAACGACAGGTAGACTTTCTAAGAAGAATTTTATAAGAATAACATATGCAGCGAGAAGGGAATATCACCAACAGTTTCCGATGTGGATTTTGAGAATGTCTATAAAAAGAAAAAACGGACAGTAGACGTTAATAAGGAGGTAGAATTAAATATTTTGTTATTTTTCAAGGTAGGCGCTTTGGTTTATAAAGTAACTTATTACTATTAGTGTTATTTATTTTTAGAAGATCCAAATGCATCCTTAAAAGATGCATCAAGTTTTTTCGGAAAATCAATTTTCAAAACGCATTCTACTTTAAAAAAGCATAGTTATTATCCTTATAAAATACTACCCGTGTAGAAATTGACAGAAGATCAAAAAAACAGAAGAATTATGTTTTGTCCAGAAATGTTATTAATAAAAGAAAATAACTATTTAAAAAAAAAATCTTGGATCTACAGTACTGTAGGGATTCATAACCAGAAAAATGTACGATTTTGGGCAACGCAAAACCATCGAGTAACTAATGAAATACAAAGGTCGAAGAGCATTACATGTGTGGTGAGGGCTCTTAAATAATAAAATAATTGGGCTAATTTTTATTGACGGACCCTTAAATGGGGAAAAATATTTAAATTTATTGACCAATTTTCTGGACAACTTACCACTCCGTCAATACAACGAAATTATGTGGCATCAGGATGGAGCCCCGCCACACAACCGTTCCGGTTATAAATTACCTTAATATGAAATACCAAAACTGGACCGATTGGCTGGCCGCCGAGTAGCTCAGACTTGACGCTACTTGATTCGTTCCTATGGGGATTTTTGCAGAATAAAGTGTATAAAACTTCAACTAAAGACGTAGAAGTTTCACGAACAAGAATAATTGAGGCTATTCAGGACACTAATGACAATAATTTTCATTTTATTATTAACAATATAAATAAAATTGAAAATGACTACATACAGTGTATTGAAATTGCACATTCGGCAGTTGTAAATAGTTTTAGTAGATAATACCATTTTATATTTTAGTATTGAAAATAATATTTCGGTCATTATTAAGGAAACTTAACGTAGCCTGTCACAAATTCGACATCGAAACTGCAGGCATAGATGAAAAATTTTTATATAGAAAATATAGAATACTTTATATAGACATAAAATAGTGTGTGTAACAAAATTCTGAGTCTTATATTAAAATAAGGTAAATACGGATTGCTAATGTATAGATGAACAAATTTTAATAAAAACATAATAGTCCATTGTTTTGTGTATATGTACAACAAAATTTCGAGTCTTATTAGAATAAAGGAGCCGTCATTAAATACGTTCGGAAATGCACGAAATTATTATTGCAGCCGATCTCAAAACTTAATTTTTTTATTATATATATGTTATATTTGAACCGATATTTGCCACAAATTATTTATTTAATTTTAACTTCACAAAACGTCCTAGCTTTTCGACTCACATCTTATTATGTAACTTATCAATGCTAAAGAAATTATTAATAAGTACGCATTTTTGTGATAGCACGACAGTAAAGAATTCTCAAGCAATAATAAATAAATCAAAATATTAAGTTTTAAGGCAATAGGCAACGGAATTGCTTATACGTATGTATATTAATCTAACATCTAATGTAAATGGAATCAGAATTTAATCGCATCCAGTATTTTTTGAAAACATTGGGGCAGGGAGAAAGCCGACAAATTAAGAAGAAATATAGGGAGGTCTATCATTTTTGACATAATTACAATAGTCACATTTAACCCATCTTATCAATAATAATAAAGTGCTATAAATGCCACAAGATCTGATGAACAATACCCAAGCTATGAGTTTCTAGATTACCTAGTTTTTTATTTGGATTGTAACCCTTTTTTTATATATTATAAAATAAGGCTAGTTTCTAGATTGTGACGTTTTTTTTTTATAGATTTTATTAATATTTTTATATAAAATAAAATCCGAGCAATTTATTAATATTACAATATCTAATACCCAAGCTTAAGTTTTTAGCCACGTTCTGTTATAAATTACATTAATTTTTTTTTATATAACATAAAATGTAAGCAATTTATCAAATATTATAATATTTTAATACCCAAGCTTAAGTTTTTAAATTGCCACGAGTTTTTTTATAGATTTTAGTTTAATTTGATCCATTTGTTGACCCCTCTGATAGTGAAATGTACCAATTTAATAATCATAAAACATTATAGTTTTTAAAGAAATAAAACATAGAACAAAACTTTATTTTATAAATTTAAAAGTTGTGTCAGATATTTTCAATACTTAGGATACTTGCGTAAGGTACAAGATCTGTGAATTTTTTTATAAAAAACAATGTTTTTAAATATAAATATATACAAACACAAACGTCAATATTTTTTTAATACGTTAGGGATAGGTATAGAGTATGTATATAAAAAATGTTTAGAATATTCAGGAACAAGCAAAAACCAAATAAATAAATAGGGTACTTATTTGAAATAAGAAAGTAGAACCACGCCCAGACTTTTTTAACCACCCTGTATATGCGACAAACAGTTTTTCTAAAAATTTATTTTGAACTATTAAACTTTTATTTAGGACAATTTTTTCCAAAACATCAAATCAAAAAGATAAGGGGGTCAATATATAAAAAAATACCCTGTATTTATCTATCATTTACTCTAGTTACGTAACTAAATAGCCCACAACCGGCTCTCGTCAAAGAACATTACATAATTTAAGTCTCTGCTCAGTTTAGGCCAAATCATTATAGATTTTTGTATTCATTATTACATCGTGTATAATGAAGTGACAAAAATAACATCAACCTATTAAATATTAGATAAAATCCAAATTTGCAAAAAATTGTTAAAATGTGTCTCTCTGTTAAAAACTGTTTTCGTTTTAGTTATGTAAAGGTGATAGCTAGTTTTACGAAATAATAAAAGCAAATTTTATTGTTTTCTAATTTTCACAAGAATACTTGACAAGATCAATGAAGTAAAGATCTCTGAAGATGCCTCGTGCAATAGAAGTTGAAACATCTGAAAGTAATTCTATTTTGACACGGTCTAATCCCAAGAACCATGATTACGTACATCCACATTCGTACCGACATTTTTTTTTAATATGATTTTCGTAGTCTAGGGACTCTAAAACGTCCAAAAAACTCAACATTCATACATTCCAATACTTACCCTATATAGCTCTATAAAATGTATTAATAATACACTATTAATATAGGCTGTTATGTGGCGAAGTAAAAATGCGAGCAACTTGATATAAAGTTTATCTAGTTTAGGAAAAGAATCTGGGTAGGGGGGGGGGCATTCATTGAGTGTCAAGTCTATCACCGACACTGAGGTATGTTTCTGGATTTCTGGAGTATGCGCCGGTAAAAACAAGTATTTAACATAGGAAAACAATATACTGGTATGTCGCCCTTACACTTTCTGCGCAAGCTATCCCTCTGTCCTCCTCCCCTGGCTACGTGAGTGATCAACACTAAAATAACCAATGCATTACTAGTTGCCCGCTATACTGTTTATTTCTTCGATCTAAGCCTAACTAAAAACCGATTATACGTCGAATAGGTTCGAATAGAGTCCATCAGGCAGGTTTACAAATTTAGCAGATTAATCACTCATGTCGCCATTTTATCGTAATATTTGCACTTATCCTACATTTAGTGCGATTTTACTAGTAGCGTAATTTGGCAATTGTTTAGAAATTAACAAACATTATACTTTAAAGAGTTAAATAGCTTTGCTGGCAAATAGCGTAAACCCGATCAATAAACGAATTTAATCTGCAGGACGGAGGCCGTGTATCGCCCACAGGCTACTCTGGTCGTTCAGCTACGAGGAATAAAATACAACTTCATTCATTTTTCTTAATTGTTCTTTCAGCAGTATCTCATATTTATCGGTTACGTAAATTATGTTTTTTATATACTTATTTTCGTTATATCACAAATTATTCTTGATTTGATATGTTCCATTAATATACTATGTGGGCTACATAAGACCTTGTATCGCAGAAAAATTCGAAATACATAATTTGAGTTTTTCCGATGTTTTAAAACCACCATAGTTAGATTATATAGTTTAAAATTTGCACCAAAAATAGGTAATGAATCACAGGGATTATAGATTCTGGACATTTTAAACAAAGAGTTCTGCCGTTTTCAGTGAGCAATAAAAAAGTAAAAAAATCGTATTTTAACAACGCCCAAATTGAATTTAGTCAAACTATAATAAAATATTTTTGCTTACCAATATTATTAAAGAAGTTGGTAAACTCACCTTTACATACTACCCTTCGTACAGGATACCACTTCTTGCATTAAACAATTTATGCATACGTTTATCAAAAAATAACTTTATAAAAATCCTATAAATTCTATTTTTTTTTATTTCTTTATTTATTTATTTTCTTTATTATTATTTATTTTTTATGACATTATTTGCATAGTCTGGAATGGAATTTTACGAAATATTTAAATACCTAGATTGTTTTGTTCATACAAAATTCGCGCTAACAATTTATCAATCTGTACCTGTTTAGCACTTGATTTTTGTGCAAAATTTCAGGTCAGTGTAGATTTATGGTACTGAAGTTTTAAGAATTTCATTAGGCTGCCATTTTGTTCCGTCACAATGAATTTACACACAAATTTTGCCAGTTTATCCCTATAACTAAGTTATTTTAGCGTTTTTTTAGGATTTTAAGATTTAGGGTCTCTTGATGTCTAAAAATATGTTATCTCAATTCCGTCGGTCTGTCTGTAGGCCTGCCTTTTTACAGCATGGCTAAAAAACTACTTACCCGATTGACTTCAAATTTTGGTCAAAAATTAAGGGTCATATGGGGATGACCTTGTAATATTTTGGTAAAAATCCAATATGGCAAAATAAAATGGTGTAATATTAAAAAATTTATTACTAAAACACTATCCAATCTATCTGAAATTTTGCACAAAATCAAGTATTATATACGAATCCACTGTTCAAATTTTGATACGAATCCAAGTTGACGGAACAAAATGGCGGCTTAATAAAATATTTAAAAATTCAGCCTGAAAAGCTGCTTAATGGACTGATTTTAAATTGTGTGCCAATACTAACTGTGGTATAGAGATAAACTACTAAAACTGTGGTGGGGGCTAAATAAAATATTTGTAATCGTAAAAATATCACCCTCTTAGATTTTACATATCTTCAAGGTTTAGCGTCCCTAACGCCAAAAAATATGTTTTCTGAATTCCGTCGGACTGTCTGTCTGGTAACATTTTGGTACGAATATAAGATAGTAAACAAAATGGCAAGTAATAAAATATATAACAAATCTGACTGAAGAAACTTTTTGTTAGATTAATTCCAAATTATGTGCCAGCATTAAGTGTCAAATAGAAATAAAGTGGTAAAGTTGTGGTACGAGTTCATGACGGCGGAATAAAATAGCGGTCAAATAAAATTTAATCGCCTAAAAAAATGTAATTCAATTCACTTTTTATTTTAAATTATGCCCAGAAATCAAGTGTGGCATAAATAGAAACTTGTAAAATATTGGTAGGAATCAAATATGATGGAATAAAATGACGCTCAATAAAAATGTTTAAAAAGACAATATATATGTTTTACTAAATACCTATGTATTGAACTAAGTTGGGTCAACTTCACTTTTTCTAATAAAAGGAAAACTCATAACGAGGAAAGTTCTGGGTAAATTTTCCTTTCAATATAAAAATATTTGTTTTTAACTATATATAGGGGCAGCCCTGAGAATGTAACAGTCCTCAAAAACGAAAATGTTGTTTGTTTCAAAAAAAAAATAACCTTTTAAAAACATGGGAAGATGGCAAATTTGTTTTATCTATTTGCATATAGGAGTTAATTTTTCTTTGATAACGGGAACCTTTAAAGGTGTCAAAAAGCTCCATAAAAAAGAAGAAAAATTTTAAATTATTTTTCATACCATGGAACAAGCCAAATTCGTTCTATTTTGTACATAAAATTGTTTAGTCTAACAGCGCAATTTTTTCTTTTAGAAGCTATTATTATTTTCAGAAAATATTTTCGTTGCATATAAATTTCAAGTTAAGAAAACCTTTGCCTTACTTTTGATATACTGGGAAATACTTTTCTGTCTTTCCTTATAATTCACTATCCTTAGAATTATCGCACTAATATTATTCCGCAATAATAATCATTATCACTACTCTCATACTACTGTCAACAGCTCAATTACCGTTTAACTTGTTTTACGTGTCTGTTTGCTGGTTAAGTCTAAGCCTACGCAAACGTCCTAATTTCTGTTCCGGTAGCGTCTAATTTGTCTTTAATATCTCCTAATTATTCTTTCAGCAGAGTTTTAATTCTTTTCATCATATTTTTAAGTAAGTTGATTAGTACTCTGGGCTTAATAACTACTGCTTTAATTTTAACCTTCCAGTGTCTGTGATTTAATGATTCAGATCAAAATATAATATGCTACACCGGTTTGATAAAAAAGCCTTTTTCGTGGATTTGCAATATTTTTACCGAATGGTTGAGCACCATTCCGATAAATACTTGCGTTTCCTTTATAGTCTGTGCAAAACTCTATGTGTATCTTGTGCCTCCGAGCCTAACTCATCTTTAGGTAGCTTTCCTTTAACTACTAATTAGTTCATACATAAAATTATCTGCTTGTGTGTTCATTATTTGCCACAAATTTATCTCTCACGGAGGAAAACACATACAACTCTTCATACTGTTAATCGGGATAAATATACTGCCAGCAATGCGAAACATAATAAGCAATTCTTTGTATAGATCAGTGACTTTGTTGCAGCGTTAAAACAAATGGACAATGAAAAAATTGAAGGTAAATTTGCGTATAGCGTTAACATGGCAATTTCTCAAGACTGCTTGATTAAACAAAGCATTTTTGAAAACGTGTTACTCTAGTGTAGATTTCCGAAAAAAATCTAATAGAAAATATAAATATTAAAAAATAAGCTAGTAGAATAAATGCCAAAATGATCCATGACTCGCAAAACTGGCCTAAATGAAATAAAAGTCTCTGGTTTAAAATGTTTCCATTTTAAAAGCTAATGTGCGCAAATAGCAATTTGAAGAAAATAAACGAGTGTAGTTGCAAACCTGGACCCATCTGCCCAAAATAGCCAATTCACGTGGGGCCCCGTATATTTACGATTTCAATTGTCCAGTCGGGTGTTACTGGGTTTGTGGGCCACCGCAGTTGCAAAAACACCCCCAAAAGTGCCATTTAAAAGCCATTATTCTTTTCAGGAATGGTACCATAACAGACTTTCACCTGCCTTGACTTTTTTAGATATAATTATTAGCAATATTTATTCTAATGTCATTATATGATTCTTTTCTTTTTAGTGTAGTTACATATAGTTTATACCTGCCGATATAGAAAAAGCCATCCTTGTTTTATTCTAAAGAAAAGAAAATTCTAAAACAGTTACCTAATGTTTTAATAAAGATAGTTATGTCTAGAATCAGATTGTTTTTTATATTATTTTTAACTATCAATTTTGTAAGTCATTTTTACTAAAGAAGATTTTAAAAAATATTCAGACTTCTGATTCCAATTTAATTTATGGGTAATATATTTAGGTTTTAAAAATGTTTTCGTTTTAACAAGATTCACTTAGATGTTAATATTCAAAAAAAGTTCCTACAAATTAAAAATTTTAAATAAAATAACAGTAATGCATTAACCATGGAAACAAACTGTTATGTAATGAGTATATTTCAACAGAAAAACAAGATTATTGCACCACAACTTTAGGTTCAGTTTTTAAGATTACAATAATTAACTGTAGTTATTGTACTGATTAGTATGGTATTGGTATGTACTGGTCAAGAGCTTGGAGCTTATTTATCTATAGAATAAAGTTCTTTGAATATCATAGCCTTTCCTTTTGTGAAAACATCAGGAGTGATAGCATATTCAAGGTTAAAAATTTCACAAGCCAACTGAAACAATTTTAGAAAATCAGAACTGTGGCCAGACAGGGTGTCCGGTGAACATATGGCCAACTCTTGGCAGTGCGTAGGGAAGCCAAAATAACCTAAAAAGTATATCGTTTGGTGCCTATTGACAGAGATATAAGGCCTCAAAGGTTTATCTATTGAGGTACCTTTTTGACTTCAACTTTTTAACCGACTTTGAATATTTTAATTAAATTTTAATACTTTTTGTAGCCCATAGACCTCCACAATTTATTTTTTTAACACAATAGTTGGCCCACAGTTTTCAAGTTATCATTTTACAAAGCTGAAATCCGATTTAAAATAATTAAAATGTACAAACCGGTTCAAAATTTAAAGGCGAAAAGATACATCAAATAGTATAGTTTTGGGGCCCTGTATCTTCGTTAAAAGATACATTAGGCATTTTTTTACATGAAATATTAGAGTTATTTTGACGTTCCCTACATACTATCAAAAGTTGGTCATCAATGTATTTATTTAAATCAAATATTTTATATAGAAATGCCCATATTTCGTGAATAAATGTATGTCCAAATAAAAAATTCATTGAAAAATTTGATTAATACATGGTTAATAAAATGTTGTGTCCCTTGATTTTTTCTTTAAAATTTTTAAAATACACCACATAACTACATCTAATTAGCAACCTTTTAAACTAAGAAAGACTGAAGGTCCATAGTACAAACAAAAACTGCTTATATAGTGCTGCCCTGATTGTGAACATTAAATTTCTATTTTGACTACACAGAATAGATGAAATTTTTTCCGGAAACCAGGGCATTGTTCGCAATGTGGACTATTTATCATTTGGTGAATAAGATCGAACGGAGGAGTGATAACTAATGGTTCATGTATTGACTTTATTGAATTTGGCAACTGATATTTATTACTCCTTTTTGACAGTTAATATCGGGCTGGTGAAAGTAATTTTGTTTCGAACTAGTCATATATTTCCTATATAGCTGTTTTCAACCCTTACAAGCACATTGACTTAAGGCGAATCTGATAACTAATTACGTTTTACGGTCAAAGGGACCATTCGCTTATTATATATAAAATTTTATATATAACCCAGGGCCCGAAATGCAAAGATTTAATGTAATAAACACTTTGCATTTACAGACTTTTTTAGTGACACCTGAATACACTAATCAAAATAAAATGTATTTCGGGCATTAGGGGGTTAAGGTTAGTAATAGGTTAAAGGGAAGAAGTTACTACACAATTATGCTTTAGGATTTGATGCACACTTCTCATTTGAATGAGATCAATTTAAATATATATCTACACTAATATATAAAAAACTTATATGCTTTATATTTTATGTTTTTTACATATTTTAAATTTTTTTAAAAACCCAGACAGAGTATCCAAGGGGCTGAAACCACCTCTTTAATATTATATTTTTTATTTAAAAAACGATTAGTTATTCGGAAAAACACTTAAAAACGTGCTTTTTATTTTATTTTATTACATATTTTAAGATTTTGTATATATTCATACAGGGTTTTTAAAAAAAGCGGGTCATTAATTAATTTTTCCGATCTTTCTCAAACCGTTTGCCGTAGAAAGCTGAGCTTGTGCAAACAGCTTGATTTTAGAATGCAGAAGTTCGATAAGAAGGGATTCTTCGAAACTCAGTTTCCAAGGGGGTGAAACTACCTCTTAAATAATACAATAATTTTACTTAAAAAACTGTTAGTTTTTTTAAATACACAAAAGCTATCGAATCTAATCAAACCAACCAAACCAACCAAAACTAAAAAATAAAAAATGTAAAAAAGTAAAGGCTTTTCTGTGGGTCGAGCACGGCATGTTTGGGAGTCCAAATCCCAGTCAAATCAAGTGCGTGACCCGTTACACCAAACAGAGTTTTGAAAAACCATGATCGATTAATTCTCGCTACTGTCACACGGCTGAATATATCACGCATCCTTTTAATTCCGGCAGATTATAATTTCCAGTTTAAACGTGTATTGAGCTGGAGTAGACTTGCGCTACGATTGTTTTTCCCATGGTCAACTCTATGTCGCATGCTCTAGAGTAAGTTTACATAGTAGCTTGGCTATTTTATAACCAGATAACGCAACAACAAATGTGGTTTATAAAGAGGTACTCAAATGAGGCGATTTAAGTATATCTTTACATCCCTTTCGCGGGTACCCGCTAGTACTGCATATGTGCGAAAAAATAAAACTTGTTGCGCTATAGAAGAGCTGAAGCTGAAGTAGAAGATCTAGATATCACTTTTTTATAAATATATTATATTATTATATATCTTTAGTTAAAACTTTCAAAAAAAAAATTACAAAAAGGCTTATAGGGTTTTTCATTCATCAAACTAGTACGTACTGAATGTTTTCTATCGATTTAAAATCATAAAATTTTTCTAAGGTTGTATTTTGTATTTTCCTCGGGTTTAAAGTAAAAAAATAAATGTTTAAGAGATTTTTAGCGGAAGGAGTTTTTTATTGTCCTCTTGATGCATGGTGCTCTGAGGGCCCGGCCCATTGGCGTCAGTAAAAAAATACATGCATTCGTTTGAAACAATATTTTTTTACGACCGCTTTACATTACAATGTTGTTTTTTTTAAACTTTTGTTTGAATATAAGCTTTGACGTTTACATTTAGCTAACGCATGCGTTCTTGTTCATGAGGCCCTATTGGTTCTTTAGATGATAGATATAAAAAGTGTAGTTTAGCTTCGAATATATCAATAACAAACACGGAATCAGAATTTATTTATATTGTTTTACGTTTGTGTTATAATCTCGAAACACGGCAAAGGTTAAGAGAGCGTCATAGTTTTTAGTCTTAAATCTTTTATTTTACTTTCATTGGCTTTTTGGGGGTAGATGAAAAATCTATATTCTCTGTAATAGTGATTTAGTTTAAAGTAAAACCAAAACGCTATCTAGTCGTAACTTATCACACATAGTTATATTATATTATAACACAATACATAATGTAAGGGACAGTATTAGAAAACTAAAACAGAACCACACAAGAACATATATTGTAGTTAAAAAATAGCACCATGTAAAATTCTCTTTGTTATGCTTGATACGTATCATTTTTTCTTAAATTTTATAGTAAGGGACCCACTAATAGTTTAAAGAGAAGGCGTCCTATTAGTTGGGTAATCCAAAATGGAAGCGTCCTTACTTAACTATGTACAATATGATCTGTTTTTATTGGCGTTATCGAAATTAATCTATAGAAATACTGTTGCTTTTATTAAAGAAACCGACTATAAGTAGTCACTCTACTACTACTGTCTAAATAATGCCTAATAAGTTAAATAAAACTAGCCAGTCTTTAAATAATAAACTAATAATAAATTAAACTAAACAGCAGCAGACTCACTTTAGTAGTAGAGATAAATCTGACTGAAATTAATAAAGCCTTACTTTTGCCATAATATGTAATCGATAATATAATGTGTTATTGCCATTGGCGACGTGTAAACCAACTAAATCTTTACTACCTATATTAGATCGTGAAAAAAAAGCAAACCTGCCTTCATCTATTTATGATTGAAGGGGCAAAATGGAAAACAATAAGCCTATTCCGAAATTATTCATTAATTATTATATTCTGTAGTTAAAAAATGGGTCAAAATATCGTAGAGCAAACAAAAAGCTATTCTCATTTTTGTATAGGTGTTGGCGGCAGCAATATCACTGAAAGATTTGGACTTGCATCAACAATACTTCGAACAAATGGCTACGGGTTCTTTATATATTTAAAAAAATCCTAATAATTCCTATATCTCATTAACATTGGTCAACGTATTTCGACTAATCTGCCATGTTCAAGCTGGAGCCACCATATACATGAAGCTTTTTAAAATAGCAACTTAGCTAAGCTAATAGAATATTTTAAATACTTAGGGAATATGCATGAGTGTCATTCAGAAATTTAAGCCATCAATATCCAAATTGTTAGTCGCAGAAATAAAGGGGCCGTAGCGAAATAAAAGTAGATAATTCTATCTGTAGGTAAAATAATGTAGCAGTAATCATGGAGAAGAATTACTGTGGTCAAATACAAATATTGCTTTGAAAGGGCAGTTATGAAACTATCTAACTAGGAAAATTGAAAAAAGAATTTATAATATGATTATTGATTTAGATTTTCCAGAAGTGTAAATTAAAACATATGTGCTATTATTATCTTTATTATACTAGTAGGAAAAAAAGATAGAGGCGTCATACAGTAGTAAAAAATAATGTAATTTAATAATCTCTTTAAAGACAACCGATACATTATAATAAATAGATATAATAATGGCCGGCAGATATAATAATGGCATTGAACGTGCGCTATCATATTGGTCCTTCTGACGTTGGTTTTGGCGGGCCAGGTTCGATTCCTGATGGGTGCATATAGACTTTTCTAAGTATAGGTTAGTTTAGGTTAGGTTACTTGATAAAGATCAAAGGTTACACCGTAAACCAAAAGTTGACAGCTCAAGGGTGGGATGTGGGCTGGGAATCAAGAGTGAGCGAGGACTGTGGTTCGGAATACACGTTAAACTGTAAGTCTCGTCCAGACTTGTCATTCCCATGGCGGAAAAGAAACGTTAAAACAAGTTAGTAAGCAAGATATAATAAAACGATATATAGTCTTGTCGGTCCCATTGTGTAGGTAATGTAGGAGGGGATCGGAATAATTATGTATTTAATGCAGATTTAAGATTCTAAGAAAAACAAGTAGTGATCCTGGTATGATATGTTAATATTAATTTAATCAAATGAAAAAATCTAAATAGTTCAAAGTTTTAGATACTACTTAAACATATTTACATTACTATTTCTCTGTCGCTATCCTCAACTAAATTCATTATAATCTGGTTGATTATATATGATCCAGAATAATATAGGAATTTTCTACAGTAACTTCGTACTGAACTAAATTGTTCTAACTATCTAGCAGAATATCATTAACATATTTTTGTATTAATTTTACAGCTTTACATCTTTAACTCGGAAATATATTTCCAGACCTAACCTTTGATTTTAATTGATGTCACATTTGCGCTATGGGACAAAATATCCAATAGAAGGGTGGGAACCATATCACTGTATGTCCCATTTCGTCTGCCAGTGTATTACAAACATATACTTTTTTATACAGAATAACCTTAATATTTCTAAAAGATCTCTTTTATATAACATTGCTGAAAATATATCATTCGCCGCCAGATAGTGTGAAGTCTCCAATTTCGTAATATTTGAGCTTGGAGCCTTATGTTATTGGTGATTGCGATAGCTCGCATTGTTTATTACTATCACGAATTTCTGGGATGTGTTGGTAAACGATAATTACTTAACCATTCTTCAAAAAGTTCTGCCCTCGTATCTTCATAATGGTCCACGTAAGAGCCTTTATTATCCTTTACGGAAAGCCCCAAAACAGTTGGTATTTTATGCGCATCAAACAATGTCTCATCGGGGTAAATTTTTGAATGATTTTCAGTACGGTATTTTCTGATCGAGGTGTTTCTTATTCTCTGGGATTCCATAAGTACTTGATTTTTATCAATTGTGCCATATCTATTATTTTTTTAGATAAAACTGGTGATATTTCAGCTTATTAGGTTTTCATGATTAGAGAGCCGTCACTTCAGAATTTCTAATGTAGGTACACGTTGCTCCTCGTAGATGGTCGTTGATCGTTGTCGCCTGCGTCGAAGTATTTGGCGAAACTGGATCTTTACCTCCCTTTGTTGATGTGATAGGTTTTGATACGATCATATTCACTGTAGTTAGAAGTATCTTAATAAAGTAGACACAAACCCTTGTTTAAAATTTCCTTTTAATTTGTTTTACAAAAAAAAAACAGTAAAACTCACTAAAATTGTTTCGTAAACGCTATGGATTCTTCAGATGTAAGATTTTAAATAAAAGTGTAACACAAATTTTTGGAATTAAATACCTGAACCCGATTTGAGTATATTATACAGGTGAAATGTTCTGCATTTTCCGTTATAGCCAAATAAATATTAAACATTGGGGGAACTGTTTAAGTCCCATTGATCGTTTAATAATTTGTTCGAAGGTATGGTTTACCTGATTTAAATATTTAGAGTAAATGGAATTATCTTTTTGCTTTCTGTAAATTTTTAATTCTGCCTGTTTGTCTATTATTTTGAACATGTCCGACAATTTAACCGGATTTATTCTGTTTTTCAGTTTTCGTCTTATTGTTTTTGATATATGTGCCAAGGCTATTGTTGGACCTAAAAGCAAGAGACACCTATATTTTTAAAAAACATTTGATGTTATGTTTCCTGTGTAACTGAGAATGTGACATCAAGCAATTTCTTTGAATTTATTAGTAGGATAAACTAAGTGTAATGCTTTTTTATATTGATTCCTTTTTACTATTTTGTATATGAGATTTTCATGATAACCATTATTAACCGCTATTTGTTATATTATATTTAACTCTTTAATACAACTTTCATTGCTTAGAGGTATGTTGAGCAATCTATGAACATGTAATATCTAATTCAATTATACCATTTACAGTTTTGTGTAAGTTATTTATGTAATCTAATAATGACATTAATTGTTTGTCAGTACCCGTAAAACATGCTAATACATCATCAACTTACCTATGCCAATAAATTAAATTTCTACTAACGAAATATACATGTAATTTAGTTTTTCAGTGGTCCATAAATATCTCGGCTAAAATTGGACTTGAATAGTGTTCCATTATTAAACCTTCCTTCCTTACTAATATACAGAGTCTCGTTATATAAATAAGGAGGGTTTAATAATGGGAAACCCGTTAAGTCCAATTTTAGCCGAGACATATATGAACCATTTAGAAACTAAAATTCATGAATATTCTCTTAGTAAAAATTGTATTTATTGGCATAGATATGTTGATGATATATTAGCATGTTTTACTGGTACCCAACACAAAAATTTAAATTTTAAATTTGAATAAGAAAATAATAAAGAAATTAATTTCCTACTATTAAAAATAATAAACACGAGTTCCATAAGTCATCCCATACAGGCATTACAATACACAATATATTTATTGATTGATCAACAACTAAGCAACGAAAGTTGAACATAATAAAACAAATATTAGTTAATAAGGGTTATCATGAAAATCTCATAGACAAAATAGTGAAAAATATATAAAACCATTACAGTTATTTTATCCTACTAATAAATTCAAACAAAATATTCAATTTCATACTCTCACTTATACAGGAAATATAACAGCAAATATTGCTAAGTTTTTTTTTTAAATGAAGGTGCAACGGATGCTTTTAAGACTAACAATAGCCTTAATAGATACATCAAAAACAATAAGACGATAACCGAAAAACAGAATAAATCCGAAAAGTTAATTTATGGAACCTGTTCAAAATTTTATATTGGACAAACAGGCAGAACAATTAAAAAAAAATTAATGAGCATAAATTTAGTTACAGAAAGCATAAAAAATTCTAATTACTCTAAACATTTAATTCAAGAAAAATACTTTCGATGAGAATTTGAATCAAATTTTACATGTCGAAAGAAAATTAAATAAATCTAATTTACTGGAAAGTATAGAAATAAACAAACATAGAAATAACAACACATTATTAAACGATCAGTTGGACCTAAATAGAAACCCATTGTTAAATCTTTATAAGGCTACAACAGAAAATCGAGAATATTTTAGGTGAACAATATTCGCAAAACGGTTTCAGGTATTCAATACATACAGTTTGTGGTACAATTTATTTAAGATCTTACATCTGATGAAGCCACAGTACTGGCGAAACATTTGTCATGTGTTTTATTATTTTTTGTAAAATAAATTAAGTGGATATTTTAAGTGTTTTCGTCTACTTTGTTAAAATGATTTCCATCAAGTAACCGCTAGTTCTGTTTAGTAGGAATATCATAGTCAAATCACACCTTCACTCGCAACAGCTCCAGCGTTAAGTCCTCTGTTAAGTAAAGAACTATAAGCAGCTTTTAGAATTTCTCTATTATTGATGATACTTTTTCTTCACCGGAACACTAGAAGAAGCACCATCAATGTTTAGAATGTTGTTTAAATGTATATTATTTCGAAAAAAGATATCGCAATACAACCAATACTTCCGGGAGAAAGTAAGACTGAGATCTAATTTTTCAATAAATATTTAAAATACTCTCCATAGGTAAACATTGAAAACATTTAAAATTATATTTTTATACCTACAACACAAGACATTTCAGATCTTTTTATACCAACATATAATTACAAATTTTTTAGTTTTAAAATCGAGCCAATAATATATTTGGCTTTTAATTAAATATTACAAGTAACGAATAATTAACAATCAACTACTGCAGTTTTATACGTAGCAATATTTAAAAAATTGCAAAAAAGCTGTGGAAACGTATTATACCTTGCTTAATCGACATCAAAACGTTGAACAATTCAATTCCAATACGCGCTAAACTGAAGAACAATTATGAACAATTATTCATTAATTTACTCTAGCAGTGAAAGTTTTCATAACGAGAGACAAATATAAGTATTTTATCGATTTAATATTTTCGCTCTATTTGTTTAAGCCTGTATCAATAAAAAGGAAAATAAAACTGAATTGAGTTTATACATTTTTTTTCTTTCGGAGAAAGGCTGCGTCATGTAACCCGCCACATAGCCTTTTGTAAAAAAGTCACAGAAAGACGCAAACATCCCTTTATTTTCTATTGCTGCTTTTGACAGGTATCTTCCCATACACATTGTATGTAAAATGACCATAAGCACTGAGAAATTCTCCTAATAGTTCAAATCGAGGTTCGAATAGTTTAGAGTTTTTACTGCTACGTATAAAAGGTTTAGTTTAAATTTCTTCAAGTTGTTTCGATGTATAGAACAGTGGCGGCTCGTGAGTATATTGAAGGGTGAGGCTACATGAGGTTAATTTTGTTTAAATGTGAATAAATGTCCACGTCACCCATGAGGTATTATTCTGCGACGCGTTGACCTTTTTTTTAATGGAGGTTATCGCCAATAGCCCTACTAAACCATTAAAAACTAAAAAAATAAACTCTAAAAAAAGTAAATAAAAAGTAAACAAAACAAGTAAAATATGTACACCTATCCCTAAAATATAGCGGTGATTGCGATAATAAAAACATAATTTAGTTTATTAAAACTTAAAATAAATAGTTGTATGAAATAAGATAAAAAAACTACTTTTTGTACATTAAATCTATACGTCTGTCTTTTAAGGTTGCAAATTTATCTATAATTTGGTCGTAAAAGTTTTGGTCTTCACTAAGTTCTGACAGTAATTCCTGCTCTATTGACATCATTGCTAAACCCGAAAGCCGTTCTTGTGTCATTGTGTTTCTTAGGTAGGTTTTTATCGGTTTAAGACATGAAAAATTTCGTTCGGCCGATACACTTGTTGCGGGAATAGTTAAAACTAAATTAAAAAGCTTATATGCTTCCGCAAAAATTGCTTTAAAATCTTTAAATAACAAAGCTAGACTTTTTTCGACATCTAAATTTGAAAATTGTTCATCCCTATACAATACAGAAAGCTCATTCTTTAATCTATCTCTGTCAAAAATGTTTGGATAATTTTTTAATAAATTAATTAATAAGTCGTCTGGAAATCATTTAACATATTCCGAATATTTTGTGCAATCGACTAAAGCAAAGAAATTTAAATTATTTAAATTTTCAAACCGCGTCCCTAATTGAAGAATTATACAATCTATTATTTCGAAATATAATATTTTATATTTAGTAAAAATATCAAAGTCGCTAGAGCATTGTCCTCGACGTGCGTTAGTTGGCAGAATAGTGGCTTTTTTAGCAATATTGAAAAGTTCTTTGAAATGGTCCTCGTTTCTAAATTCAATAATTCGTTGCTTGGCAAGGTTTATTTGCGAAATGCAGTAATTTATATCTAAATGCTTTAACTGTAATATTTGAAACAGTACATCAGTGCAACTAAAAATTTGTTTATAAATATGCGTTAAAAGGCAAAATTCGAAATCATTAAAATGCTTTAGAAATCCTTTTGCACCATTAATAGATTCTGTTCCAGAACTTAAGTCATTAATAATAGTTTCAAATACTATAATTAAATTGTCCCATTCATTAGCCACTAAGTTTAAAATTTTAGACCGTGTATACCATCGCGTTTCTACAGCTCGCGGAATTCTTTTACCTACTATCTGATTAAGCACAAAAGACCGTTTTGGTGATTGGTGGAAATAATTTGGTATTCCTAATAAAGTGGCAAAAAATATACGACTTTGGGTAATCAGTTTTGTTCCCTGTTGTAAAACTAGATTTAATCTGTGGGCGCAACAATGAATAAACATAGCTAAAGGAGCAATAGATCTAACTTTTGTTTGAAGCCCATTTATTTCACCTGTCATAACACTAGCTTCATCGTAACACTGCGCGACCAATTTATTTTTAAAGTCATAAGGCTCTAAGCTGTTTTGTATTAAATGAAAAAGGTTCTCTGCTGTTCTATTATCGCTAACGTCAAAAAATCCTAAAAATCTTTCTTTTAAAGATCCGTTGGTCACATACCTAACTGTTATCGAACACTGTGATTTTTCTGTTATATCAGTACTATCATCCGCAATTACGCCAAAAAAACAACAATCGGTGTCATTGATTTCTTTTTTTATATATTCTTGAATATAGTCATGTATGCAACCAATTAGTTCATTTTGTATAGTCTTAGATTGTCCCGTAAAAATATTACTAAATTTAGCACAATGTTCAGTAAGTTCGGCATTTCTTTTTATAAAGCATGCAAATATTTCCTTAAAATTGCCACGGTTAAAAGAATCTGTTGTTTCATTATGACCTCGAATTGCCAAGTCCTGTTTACCCAAAGTAATAGTAACATCAATTAAATAATTTAATAATAAACGGTTTTTTCGAACATTTTCATTATAAACAATTTTATTAAGACTTGCATTTTCTTGTAGTGCATCCGCAATAGTCGCCATATTTTGCTCCAGTCTTGTAAGTGCTACCAAATTTTTAATATGCTCTCTTGAACTTTCATGCGATTTTACTGCTCGTGAAAAATTTTTTAAATCCGAATATCCGCCCCCTGAACTCCAATTATTTTTGACGCAACCTAATAAAATACAAGGCCAACAATATAAGCTTTCTTTATAAATACTTCCGCATGGCCACCTATAAGTTTCGTACCAAGATATTTGAAAAGTTCTTGAATATTTTTTACCTTGCCTCTTATCGTTAAATATTGCTAAAATTTTCGGCGTCGGACGGCTACCTAATATCTGTTTCTTTTCAGTTTCGTTTCTTCTTAAAAAAGGCGTTTGAATTAATGAAGCAATAATGTCGGGAATAGGATTCATTTCAAAAGCAAAAAGCAAATACAAAAAATGGAACGGTCCAACTTACCAAATCAAAACAAAACAAAAACTTACTCACGCGTATTTATTCACCTTAAAAGACAGAACGCCCTCAATCAGCGATTATCGCAATCTATTTCCTATTTCTTTCTCAGCCGCACGCACCATGTAAAAAGAAGCCGTTGGAATATTTCGCTAGTCTTGTGATTTAAATAACCAATAAAAGCATATCCAAGCTACAGATTTATCGCCTCAAGAATGCAATAGAAAACGCGTGCATCGGCAATCGCCATCCCGCTCTGTCGTAATCAGGTGACTCGCCGGCATCGGCACCGGCCCTTGATAAATAGGTCAGAAGTCGAAACTTTCCAAGCTAAAATTATTTCGCCTCATTCGAGAGCACTTTCTTTAGGAATGGATTTGCACGGATTGCACGGTCGGTTTTTTGATGTGGTCAGAATTTATTTTCTAAAATATTTATTATGGGATTATATTTTGTTTTTTTTTAATGTTATTATGTTGTAAAACTGTTAAAAAGTATATTTCTAATTGGTAATAGATAAAAAGTTATATAAAAAAATTCTCTTTTCCTTTGTTTTGGGGGTGAGGCGCGGCCTCAGAGGCCTACCCTGACGAGCCGCCACTGGTATAGAATACTAGATTTGCCAAACTCATTTAAATATCTACATTCTACATAAATCTAAACTAATCTTATATGAATCTAAGCCAAAATTCGCTAATGAAATCTAAAACTAATGGCTCAGCCAGAGGAGCCTTCTCCAATATCTAAATTTCCTAATTAAGTAAAATCTATATATTTAAAACACAAAGCGATTTATTCTTCGCTACCCGTTGACCAGTTCAGTAAAGTACCTTTTAAAAATAGTTATAATAATATGGCAACATTGCACTGTGCCTGCCGCTCAACTAATCCAAGAGTCTTGATGACATCTGGCGGGTTTCCTTCATTTATAATTGTTGTTTGGAATTGGGTTCAATTGTTTCTATTAATTTTGATTTTTTGCATTTTGGAAGTCGGTCGGAAAGAGTGACGCGTAATTATTATCTTGTTTAGAGACTATAACCATGAGAAGTCGGTTTGATTATTGATTCTGTTTTACTACTTTTAAGATTTTGATTTTATCGGCCTGACTGTTTCACTTAATACTCCAAAGGCTTTGGCCGTTTTCTTGAGAATTAACGAATGGATTGTACTCACTAGTAATTCAGAAAAAAATATGAAATATTTCTTTTAATAGACAAAAAAACGGGAAAGGAACTCAACGGTGAAATCTCGGGTGAAAAGCATTATGTTCGTACATGGAAATAATCTAGGGATATTGAAAATTTTAGGTAAGTTTGAAACTTCAAGAACATTACGTAGAACAGGTTTACTGTTCAAAAAAACCATAATGGGAAAATGTTGCTATTTCATTTTGTTAAAGAGACAGAAGCAAGTTTGTAGAACTCTATCTTTTTAACTTTATACGTAACACATTTGCATCAGGAGTGGTTCAATTGGGATAAAATCAAATAAAATTCATAAAATCCATAAGAGTACTCAAAGACAAAACCAATTATACAGGGTAATTCAAAGATTTGTTGTTTCAATGTTCAATATTTCAATGTTTTTTGATTTATGCGATTGAATATTTATATTTCTATTTATGTACATTTTTCAACAACGTTGATTTGTCTGTATGTACAGAGTACACTAAGAGATAAAAATAAATTTGTGTTTTATGCATAAACCTGATTACTATTCTTTTTTCTCAGATATACGGGATGACTTACTTAAATTTCAAACGTCGCGAAATAAAAGGGACATCAAAATTTGATGAAAAGCAACTTCTCGCCAACTCTTAATTTAATATATTGCATTTATTAAAACCTAAAACGAAGTCGACTCCGTCCTCCGACTAGACGTCTCGACACCAAAAAAGAGTAAAATTATAGAACTTCTAACACACAAATTTCTAAATCTGCATATATTTCCAAGACTTCTTTGTTATATGCACCAAACTGATTGCTGTAATGGTTTCTGATATAGTATGTCTTTCAGTAGATTTTTTCAATTACTTAATTATTATGAGACATATGTTTTTGATTTTATAAAAAGTTTCAAATAGTTTTGATTTATATTAAAGATTATTTAAGACAAGACATCAACAGTAAATACGTACTGGTATTATTAAAAAAAATGTGTTAAAACAAGTCATTAAAGAAAATCATTATTTCACTAAAAAAGAAGCTATATTTAAAAAAAGTCACTATATTAATCTATCTAGATTTAGAATTTGGATTTCTAAAGTTTATGCAGTTGACTTGTTTTTTCTGGGCGCCGCGATGATTGTACTAAATTTTACTAAATTAACAAGTTGCTTTTTACCACATTTTGATATCGTACATTTTTGAGGAATCGATGTTTGCAATTTAAGTAAAACACCCTGTATATCTAATTAGCTAGTAAAGTAATTAAGTTGATGCATATAACAAAAATGTCTTAGAAATAGACCTTTTTGAAACCTGAGCATTTTAAATTTCTTGTAATTGTTTTTTGTTTTTTTATGGCGTCGCGCGTCGTGACGCCTATAGTCGTCACGGCATCGTTTTTATTTTAGTTGTAAATTATTACATTTTACTTCATCAAATTGGCGGAGGCAAGTGTAATTTTAAAACCACAGTTGCCGTCGAATTTCGAAGAGGAATTCATCTCTGGATTTGTCAAACAAATATTACTCATTCACTTTATTGTCAAAAAGTAAAGCAAATATTAATTTATTCAGTGTTTCCATGAAGAAAACAACAGTACAATCATTTCATACAAAGTTTTCAAAAAAGTGTAGTAGTAAGTAACTGTTTGGGTCACACCTCCGGTTGAGTATCTTTTAATGTTTTAATGGTACTTTTTAATTGATGATAACTGTGTTTAAATAAAATTTTGAAATAAAACGGTCTCATTTTTTATTTTTATCTCTTAGTGTACTCTGTACATATAGACAAATTAACGTTGTTCAAAAATGTACATAAATAGAAATATAAATATTCAATCGAATAAATCAAAAAACATTGAAAGATTGAACATTGAAACAACAAATCTTTGAATTACCCTGTATAATTGGTTTCGTCTTTGCGTACTCTTATGGATTTTATGAATTTTATTTGATTTTATCCCAATTGAACCACTCCTGATGCAAATGTGTTTCGTATAAAGTTAAAAAGATAGAGTTCTACAAACTTGCTTCTGTCTCTTTAACAAAATGAAATAGCAACATTTTCCCATTAAGGTTTTTTTGAACAGTAAACCTGTTCTACGTAATGTTCTGGAAGTTTCAAACTTGCCTAAAATTTTCAATATCCCTAGACTATTTCCATGCCTGTACGAACATAATGCTTTTCACCCGAGATTTCACCGTTGAGTTCCTTTCCCGTTTTTTTGTCTATTAAAAGAAATATTTCATATTTTTTTCTTAATTACTAGTGAGTACAATCCATCTTAGTAAAGTGAGTAGGGAATTATTAGTTTTTTATACAAGGATAAATGCTGAAACCTATTAAAGGTACGAGTTTCACTTTAAAATTAGAAATTAGGGGTATAGAGTTATTATTTTTCCAATGAATTGCTATAATGTAAAAAAAATATTTCTACAGGTATATTATTTAATTTTATAAATAAAAATGTATTATTTTTAATTTATATAGGTATAGAGTGATGACGCAGGGAAATCTAAGGGCCCTAAGCTAACATGGAAACGTTTTAGATAAGCGCGAGGAATATGACCCAAAACTGAAAAAAAATATACAAAATATAGTTAATGCCAACATGTAAGGCGTAAAGCAATAGTTTAGTACCCAGCTTCCCGAGTTTTTAATATATTGCGAAATTGAAACACATTTTTTGCATAATTCCCCATCGGCACTTTTTTACTTGTATCATATTTGTCGAGACTCGCTGTCACATGGATTCCTTGATGCCAAAAGGCGAGATTAATATAAATGGGGGTAAAGAGACAGAAGGGTGAGCAGCTCTTTTATCTATCCGTCTGGGGTGTGTCCGTGAAAACTTCAAGGGCACCGCATGTTCTTTGTACAACTTCCGATTGGACAGCTTGCGATTTATTTCTGTTTTATTCATAATATGCCACTTACATGGGAAATGGATGTTCACTTTAATTTAAATAGGAAATTTTGCAGCATAATAGTTTTTTCCTTATTACACTAAGTAACTAGACCAATGTAAAAATAAAAGCGTACCTATTCAGTTTCTTTTGTTAGGGTACAGCAACAAAATTGACTGGACTTTATATCTTGTGTTATACGTTAACTTATGTGTAGGTGACAATCAATAATCTTTGTAAAGGCTTTAGATTTCAAAATATTATTTTATACGTATTTAACAAATTCAGCACAAAAAATTATTACACTAAAAAAATCGTTTCACATAATATTTATGTCAAACAAATTTTGATTTTTTTTGTACACTGTTCACATAAAAATATAAATATATTAGAAGGAATTACATGAGTGCTCATTGCATCCTTTTTTGGGAAGATAAAAGAATCCGATAAAATACTACATCTTGAAAATTACATTTACATTCATACTTTTACTATGTTATAATATTTGAGCATTCAAAGGCATTATGTATATGTTTGACGACTATAATAAATAACTAGTATGTATTTTGTTCGTAGCACTAAAACTAAAAAGAAAAAACTATAGTTTCTATAGATATGTGTCATAAAAATTAATAAAACTCTCATTGACGTTTACTACTTTTTGTTTTATATAAATTAGTTTTTTATTCATGAGCCTTATAAGAATTGTTTTTATTTATGTTTTATTTTGGTTTAAAATACAAAATTACCTACTAAACAAGTGAATTCCTATTTACAGGTAAGTACCTATTACGTAATTTTAATTTGAAATAAATATGATTAGGTAACAATTTAAATAACATAATTAAATGACACTGCACGTACTTAAAATTCAAAAATGAGTATGTATTTCACCTTTAAATCGCATTTCTATCCTTAGGGTAAGTAGTTTTGACTCTGATTAAAGTATTTGACAGTCAATTTGAACGACCAATTGAAATATGTTACATCAGATTATCGCTTTTGCCGTTTTCAAAACCATGATTAATTAGGTCGGCTGTTAAATTGTTTAATCTAGGTTCAAACTCTAGGCTCTAATGTTTTTAGAATATTTGCTAAGGCACAGCTCATATAATCACGTTTTACGGTTAGGATCTACTTGATACTGTGAAAAACTAAAACTTCATATTTAAAGCTTGTGTTATAAATTGAAAACGGTTGAGTTTAACGTATCTGTTTTCGCCACTGCTTTTGTTTACTTATACCAACCACCCGGCAAACATCTTCCATCTATTATTCTTATTCAAGCCTGAAAGACATAAAACGCTCATCTAAAACATGTAATATCGTATGTGACCACGTAACAAGTTGTTGCTGAGATCAAACTCGAGGCAAATTAAATGCATCAATAAAGATTTTTATAAAAATAAACCCAACTTCAACAAAAGTACTAAAAATTAAAAAATAATGAGTGAAATTCTTGGAAAGTTTATGAAGTTGATGAAAGTTTATGCGTCAAATTAATTCTTAATTATCTAGTTTCAAAAGGACAGCTACGTATTTGTTATCTGTACATATATATCATATCATATCTATTTACTGTTTTTATTAGTTTCAATCCGAACTCACGAAGTCAAATTTTAAGGACGGAATAAAATATTGTTTTTTACATTTAGTGTTTTTCTTGAAGAACGTTTTATTATCTTATATAGATTTTTATTTCATCCTTTTTGTTCTGTTTATTCAAAGTTTTATTGCAAGGATAAGCTGTCAAATGTTTGAGGCCTAAACCTAGGTTAAAATTTTATCCCTAATAAAATAAACAAATCGCTACTAGGTCTACTGAGTTAAATTAAGACTCTTAAAAGAGAAAAGGCGAACTTGGCTAGAATAATATATATTAATATAACTTTGTTGAGTTCGCCCTTGTAAGTTTAACATAATCAATGATATCTTAAAAGTAGTGGACCATGCAGCTGCGAGGATAAATGGCGAACTCAACATTCGCAATGTCACTACTCGGAAGAACGCCTCATGATGTTAATGTTGAATTAGCTAAAAGCGCAAAAAAAATTAAAATCGATTTATTACATTTTGGTTTACTTTCGGGGGTTCGGTAAGCCAATATAATATAGTTGGAGATCTAAATTGTATAGATCGAGAAAAAACCAATATGATCTAATTCAAAACTTGGACGAAAATTTTCCAAATTAGTGGATTAGTCTATGGAGTCCCATTGAATGGCCACCAAGGTCTTCGAACCTAACACCATTGGATTTTTTTTCTGTAGAGGTATTTGAAGGAGAAAGTGTTTAAAAATAGACCATACAGCGTTGAGAACCTAAAAGAGAGAAATTAAATAAGAATACTAATTTACCAGCCGAAAAGAAGCGCGGTTGATAGTATTTACCATAGACTCAGTACATATCAAGCAGAAAGCGAAGATCACTTTTAGCATTTGTTACACTAGCAGTTACACTGGTGAATGCTAAGGATTCCCCTCGAATAATAATGTTATTTAAAAGACTTATGTAGACTCGTTTTACTCTAACAAAATGAGCAGACCCCTTATTTGTTGCTAGTATCGGATTCAGTTTTAGAATTTGCCATTTGGAAAAAAAACATTTGGGGTGCCTATAAATTAAGGGGGTCAGGAGGGGTCAGAAATATTACAAAAGACGAACAACCATTTAAATCACTTCTCGTGTTTCAGCGTTTTTGTATAGAAGATATGATTGTTGTGCGCTCCTTTTGAACAACCCTGTTTATCGGTTATATAGAGTAGGCCTTGTGGTCATTTTTGCAAAATATAAGTTTCATCGGTGAACAAGAAAAAATTATTTAAGTATATGTTTGATATCTGTATAGATGTACATGTATCTAAGCAAGTGTCCCCCTATACAGGGGGCAGGGGGTAGATTTTTAAGGGGATTAAATAAAAAAAACATAAGAACGCGCAAGCTGATTTCGTTCAAATCGAAAGCAGAAATATTTTGACATAATAAATATAGAAGTCGTCTGTCTAGATACTTGATTGTCTTTTGAATAAGTACATTATGTCTTGTCCGTACAATTTGCTAATAGAAAAACTAGCCTTTTGTCTATAATCTGGTACGGATGTCATTATCTAATATATGTAACAGAACAAAAAACTTAATATGTTTTCGGCAAGGAATTTTGACAGAAAAATAAAAAATTGGAGCAATAAATATTTGCCATAATAATTAATCACACACCATTTACAAGGAAATAACTGATACGGCTTACTTAAGAATTTATTTGTGAAAGCCTTTACGAAAACCTTTTATCTAAAAATCAATTTTACACCCAATTTACATTTCTGATCGATACCCATTTGTCTTGCTAGCCCGATTTTATACTGATCGAAGATTAACTAAAAATATACCATTAAGAATTCCTCCATATATTTAATAGAACAGGTGATTTTACTAAGATGGTCGACCATTAAATAAGGTTCCCGTAAGCATTTAAAGGGTTGAATTATTAATGCCAAGTTTTATCTGATCCTAACCTTCTTCTAAGTCGAAAAACAGCTATTTTTCCTTCTTATTTTTGGGGTTACCATTACTTTTGTGGTTTCTAAAATAAATTAAAAGCCCTAGTCATACTGATTAACGAATCTTTAAAACGTTTTTCAATTGGAGTTCTAATGTTTGGCTTTATACACTCTTAGACAATTATTTCGGGACAGCTAAAAATTAATTAAATTCTTACAAATTGTTGCAATACCGATCACCTTTATTTTGTAGATGATATTTTAAAACCCAATTGTATGTCCAATTTCATTAAATTTGTATGTATACATACACATCTATCACGTCTATTTAATCTCAATATTTCAATTAAGTTGGGGGACACTCGTATACAAAACGTAAGTACTGTAGGGTAATTTTAAGAAGTTCAAACATGTTAAAAACTATATCACCATGTTGCCACAACAACGGTATCTGGAAATTAATATTGTAAATTAAAATATCCTGATTTATTTTCGATGCTAAACATTTTTTATTGATAAAAATGTTCGACAAATAGGTTTTCGCACAACTGCCTAAAATTACACAGTGTTGAGTTATTAAAAAATATGTTTGTATTTAAAAGGTATATAATAGCTTTAAAGTAAATATATTAATATTAATGTACTTTTCTGTTCGCTGTTAAAGTACTCATCCTAGATGTAAGGTCCTATGATTGATTGCTGCTGACTTTGCACCTACATCTTTCTTTTTGCATAAGCATCATACAGCTGATATGTACGGCAGTATTTTTGGCCCATAAATGTTCTCTTAACTTCAGCTAAAACGTAGTAAAGATTCTTATAGCAGCGAGACTTTAAATGAAATGTTTCTCTTAAACCGGGGCCGCACATATGGTATTTTTTTTTAAGCGTTTACTGTTGTTAACAATCATGTTGATTGGTTTATTCATTATACTGTTTTTTTGACGTCTGCTGGAAAAATAAGGTTGCAGATTTCCCAAACCATTGTCTTAGGTGTTAAGCCACAAAGGTCTCCTTCTGCCTGGTCCTCGTTTGCTGAGAATGTTTTCTTCCATGATTAAATGCAGCAGTTCGTACTTTAGAGGATGACGTCCCCAAAATATTTGAGTTGGCTGGATTGACTCGGCCCAAAAAAAAAAATAACATAAATGTGGAAAATGTCGAATAACGAATAATTACTATAGTAAAATTTTAGAAAAAATTACTTGAAGTATTAAAGATTTTAACTATATTGTTGTCAACACGACATGTTTCGCATATACAACGGCTTCTTCAGATGTTGAGGTATAACTAAAATACTACAATGTGAAAATATAAACAACAGGTAACAAAAATAGGAAAAAACCCAAAGAAGGTGGTGTTACAATAAATGAAAACACTTAAAATTATACGACTTAAATATCTAGGACAAAAGGACGGTTTAGTGAAATAAATGTAATACAGAAGAGCTATTTAATTCTAATTCATCATTTATAATTTATTATCTGATAATTTTAATTTGTTTATTGGCAAAAATTCAAGCATATTAAGTTTTATGCCCTTTTTTTCGATATGCAGAATTATTATTAAGGATCTAAATGTTGCTTACAGGACAGACAATAGTTAAATATATATAAAATAATAAAGACAAAATAAGTAAAACAAAACAATCAGGTATGGATTTTCAGTACGTAACAGCTGACAGTATTCACAATTATTGCTATAGTAACACTAGTAAGGCATTGCCGATTAACTATTACTATTTATAGTTGTTCACTATTTGCCGAATGCTGCATGTGTGGCGCCGGCATAAAATAGGAATGCAGCTATGTTACCATTAAGACGTTGCAGACTATTTATGTATATGCACAAACTGAACAAAAGCCGTCAATATTATTAAGAAACAAAGGTGATTGTGCGGATGAATTCTTAAAAAGAAAAGAGAAATAAATAGTGGACATTTTGCAAAAAAAAATGAAGTATGGTCACCACTAGACATTCGTTTCTGTTTTATTAGACGTCTTCGAATAGCGGAATAGCCAAGCTGAAAGATATAAGAAACTTATTTTTTATGAAGTTTCTTACATCTCTCAACTTGGTTATACGGCTACTCGAAGACATATAATAAAACAGAAAGAATGTTCATGATTTATTTCCCTTTTCTAATATTATTAATTTTCTAAAGTTCGGATATAAGGTGTTAGTATTAATTTTTATTTTATTTATTTTCTAAACAACCGAGAGAACACATCGAAATGAGGCCGAAAAGGCCTTAGAAGACAAACAAGCGACGGAGAGCAATTTGCCATTGATTGGCATAATTGAGGCAGCTTGATTGAAATCGTGGTTAAATAATGTATCAGTCAGCTTAAATTTTCTTTACGACAACGCGCTGATATAAACAACGTTCGGCTTATATTAGTATAAAGCCCAATTCACATTCCATAATATAAATTCTACATTATTTAGGCTGAAAATATTATTTTAACTTAGAGAATTGGGTTTTAACTTACTTAGAGAATAGAATAATAACACCGATTAATGAAAGTGGAAACTGAGGTTTTTTCACATCACTTGTCCATTATTCTATTATTGTTTAAAATGCATATTCATAAGTTAATAAGAGATAATAGTGTAAAAGACAGGAGGAAGCTTTTAATTTACTACATAATTTATGTTGAATTTAGAGGTATTTTAATAGTATAGTGTTCATCGTTTGAAAGAGTTTGCATATATTCTTCGAAAAATATCCCATGTATGAGTTTCCGCTTCGTTAGTTCTCAAACAATATTTTCAAAAATTACAAACAAATTTATGTCGTTTTTTATATTTTAGAAATAGAATTTTCCTTTTGTTAATGTTATTTATTATATTAATAATAATTTTGAGGATGGAGACAAACAAAGACTCTTTTTTTATTTGATTTTCAGTCCCCTCCTGACGTGATTATCGGTAAAATATAAAAATACTTAGTTAAATAAATGATAAAACTAACAGTGCCCTACAAACTGTCTATATAATAAATAAGAGATGTACCATACGAAAGTGTAAGATACCTCTCTCAAAAGAGTTTTGTCTTGTCTGACGACACCCTCAAATAGGTCACCTACTTTGGGTCAAAGTAACTCCAAATAATTAAAACGTTATAAACAAATATGTCAAATGCAAAATGACCTCAAGGAGGTGCGAAAAAAGTATTTTACCTTCAAACATGTCTGAAAAAAGGATTTCTTTAAGCGAAATGTGTTTCCTCTCAAAGTAAATAAGCTATGATCCCGATGATCCTATATTGTTTGTTATGAACAAATGAAATACTCAATATTTAATTTTAGAAATTTTGTATTTTTACTTACAATTTATAGCTTAGTTTGCATTTTTTAATTATCTAAAAAAATCAACTGAACATCACGGTCAGTATGTGGCGGGCTAAGACCTATAATGTAATTTTGCTTTAATTTCCTATAGTCTAGAAATATGCGATACATTATTTCAAATTATTTCTAAAGAAGTAAATCTAAATCGTATTAATTTTTTTTACAGGATCTGCTTCCGCAGGCAGACAAACAGCAATTGACGCCACCTGATTGATAGAAGGTTGCGTGCTCCATCAGTATTAACCTTATAAATCTCATGGACGTCATCCCCTGCGAGGAAGTGACTTTCTTGTTTAATTGTTCCTAGGGTTACCTATCACTTTAAGTTTCGGCTTAATTAATTTTTAATGCATGCTAATTTAAGAATTTACATGAATGTTAAAAAACCTTTTAATGCCTGTAATAACCTATTTATACAACTAGGAGACACAGTATAGGTATGTGCGAGAGGTAAGACGATATCCAGTAGTGGATGAAAAAGGCTGAATGAAACCTAAATCGTCCTACTCGCAATTCCCAGTCAAATGCATTGCAGGTACTAATAGGATTACACGGCAAGACATATCGGGTGCGTTTACGTACTGTTATCTAATATATGGTCCCGGTATGGCCATGTTCTAATTCTGGTAAGTGCATATAGACTTTGTTAAGTCTACGATCAATATTAGTGGTAAAAATCCTATCACGTACCCTTTTAGGTGGAGGAGATGGCAGAGGTTTGGACTCCTAGACTTTTCGATAAACTATAGCCTGACTGACATTGCCCAAACGTAATTCTTTCCCCTAATCTGGAAGGAAGATTCTAGTCCGTACGTCCTTTCTTCTCCCCTATATGTATCGTGAAATAAAAGTACCAATAGAATGCTTGCCTATGGTTACGAATGCCCGACAGAATTTAATAAATTTATATTTAAGTCTCAGATGTCAAATTGGTGGGTGGTCCTTGGTCTCCAGGAATTTAATTTTATTTACTTGTTTTTTTTTTAAATTTTATTTTATTTAGAGCAACCGAGGCCTTTTCCATCTACCTACTTTCCACCCATCGTCACACATAGCCAAAATACCTTGGACCTCTTTGTCACCACTCGCTCTGAGCGTTATCAGTTTTTCATTTCCTCTTCCCTGGGTTCCTCTGATCAAGGTCTAATTACTGTTTCCTGTCCCATAGAACAGATTATTTTAGAATCTACGCCATTTCGTACTATTTGACACTATATTTCGGCTAACATGGATGGGTTGCGGGATTTCTACTCTTATTTCCCTTGGAATGACATTTGTTTCTCTTTCAACCACCTTTACCAAGAATAAACCTTGGTTTTTAAAATCTTGCGATATTGTCAGACTAGACAAAATGCGCTCTCATAAATATTTCGTTATTAGCTATAATTCAGAATATCTAAAGGCTAAAAACGAGGCATGGAATCATTACAATCCCATAATTTACTATGCCAAAAATTGCTTTTAATGCACAAAGGCACTTTTTTGTGTTCTTTCTTGCTAAATTTGTAGCCAATCCTTTTGGTTGCTTACTAACGTAAAACCTAAACTTTTTGCAAAACAATTCTAATCTTGTTATTTGATTCATCTAAATTTTAAGGTAGTGTTTCATAGAAGATATTTTTTAAATATCCCTGAAGGAAAAATTCAAACAGGCTTAGGTCTGGAGAGCAAAATGGCCACCGAGCAGGCTTTCTGTTACATATAACCTAGAAAACGGATGATTACAATAAACATTTGTAATAAGGTGTATTAGTACATTATATTAGTTAAAATAAATATCTTTTAAATGGATAGGCATTGGAGATCCTACTCAGTGGCCAGCGTGTTTTCCAGATAGTCTAAAAAAGTCCACCTTTAAAATAAGATGATTTATAGAGCAAAATTAAAGAAACATTTGATAATATGACTCCAGACATGATAGGTGCAGCTTGTTTCAGAGAACTTATTCATTATTTTAATTCTTGCGTTAATTCTAAAGCACACTATTTCAATACATTTAAATAATGTAAGTGTCTGTTTTGTTTCCAATGTTTTTTTTACCGTAAAAACTAAAATGTTCGAACATTGTATGTTTTAATGAAGCAAAAGATCGTGACTATAATTTGAATATCGTCAAAGTAATGTGAAGGTTACTGCCCAGCAAATATGTCTAGAATTTACCGTAGAGTTCATTCTCATTCGTCATTTAAACAAACATAATTAATGGTTCCGCTTACTTACCGACGCACCCTCTATAATAAATGTTAAATGTAGATCATAGCTCCTTGAACTGTCTATATTTTTATTTAAAAAAAAACTCCGAACTTCCAATAACACCCTGTATATACAGAAACCAGGTTTGCCTCATCTCCCTGTACACGCCGGCGTGGTGGGGAAAAAACTACATTGTTTCAATATGCTTTATAACATGCCCGAGTGTTAAAAATTATTTTGCAGATTTTTGCTAGATACTGGTACCACTGTCTACATACATATACAAATCACCTTTATATCTTTTCCAGAACCCGGTTTCTCTTAAACGTATCTATATTTATGCAGAAGTTCGTGAGAGTAAAATTTTAATAACTTCAAACTACTTTATCAAAAAATATGACTATCGTAGAAATTAATAATAACCACGAATTAGTTATTATTCTTATTATCCTAGAATATTGTGTGTATGTAAGTAGAATTATGTGTTTTATGCGGTGTATACGAGCCTTTAGATAATATGGAAAACCGAACCAGATGACCGGTTTCTCTTTGCTTGTTTATCAAATTGCTCTAAATTGACGTAGTTTATAACCAAATCATGCTACACGACTTGTACTGGAAGATTTTTACAAGGACTTAATAACCGTATAAATGATTTTTGATCGACAGATTGCAGAAAAATGATATTAGCAGTTCCTAATAACTGGAATATTAAAGAACAAGAAATAATATCCCTCATCTCAAACTCTTTCTTCTAATGTAAATTGAAGTTTTGGGTGGTAACTATTAAAACTACTTAAAATATCTTAGCATTTGTTTTTTGGGATCGTTGTTAGGCAATCGTCAAGGTACCTGAAGAAAAAAGGTACATGAAAGTCGATATTTTTAAGAATTGTTTCCTCCAGGTCTTCCAGGATTAATTGGGCAATCACGCTGGAAATTCTTGCTCTCATAGCACAATCAACAGCCTGTTAGTGGAATTTATCGTTGTATAAAAAATATGTGAAATTCAGTGTAAGCTCAACTGCATTTAAGAATTCGTGAAGTGGAATATCAGTATAATTTTTAATCTGGTTCCATTTTTTACTAATTTCTTTTGCTAAATTTATAGGTATATTAGTATCCAATTCAATATTCTCGTGTCAAATATAGAATTTTATATTTTTGTTAAACAAGACAATCACAAAACACAGAACACTTTTCCGAAAATTAAACAAAATAACATTACCTAGATTAATAGATCAATAAAAAGGGGAATAATAGTGACTACAAGAAAAAATTAAATGAATGGATCCACAATATGACCACTATTAATATCCCAGACTAAGTAGCCGAAATTCTTAGTTTAGGTCCAAACTTTAGAATTCCTCTTGAAACTTCTGAAGACGTACCAATTCCAAACCTAATCAGCAACACTGAAACATCCATTACAGACTTAACTTCAGAAACTAAATTTCAATTAAGATCAACATGCTGTAATATTATAACAAACTATAAAAACAAATTGAAACAACAAAACAAATACCAGGAAACAAAAACAACTTTTAAGCAAAATGAAACCAGTTAAATTTTTTATTAGAAACAATCAAAACTTACAAGTTTTGAGACCCGGTAAGTAAAACAAAACAGTTATCATGTATTCCAAGGAATATGACAAAAAATGACTAGTCTGTTAGAAGATACCAAAACGAACAGGGAATTAAAAAAGATCCGACTAACATATATAAAAGAAAACAACAAGGACTTACTTGCCCGATGGGAAAATGAAATGTATATATCACCAAATACGGCTAAAAACTTAAAAAGCATAAATTCTCAACCTCCAAGAATATATGGCTTACCAAAAATACACAAAGAAAACACCATATTAAGACCGATTGCTTCTTGCATCCAATTACCCTTTCAGAATTCGTCAAAATTTCTAAAAAATATTATACAATATATTATTAAGGAAAACAAATATATTAAAATTTCAGTAGATTTGAAAAATACAATAAAGAACACAAACATACCTGATAATTATATATTAATATCTTTGGACGTAATATCTCTTTATACTAATATATCTATAAATTTAGCAAAACAAATTAGTAAAAAATGGAACCAGATTAAAAATTATACTGATATTCCACTTCACGAATTCTTAAATGCAGTTGAGCCTACACTGAATTTCACATATTTTTTATACAACGATAAATTCCACTAACAGGTTATTGGTTGTGCTATGAAAGCAAGAATTTCCAGCGTGATTGCCCAATTAATCCTGGAAGACTTGGAGGAAACAATTCTTTAAAATATCGACTTTCATGTACCTTTTTTCTTCAGGTACCTTGACGATTGCCTAACAACGATCCCAAAAAACAAATGCTAAGATATTTTAAGTAATTTTAATAGTTACCACCCAAAACTTCAATTTACATTAGAAGAAGAAGCACAAAACAAAATTAATTTCTTCGACCTTAAATTAAATCATATTAAAAATGCTAAAAAACTGAATGGTACACTAAAAGTACCTGGTCTTCTAGATATTTACATTTCGATTCTCAACATTCACTATCTCAAAATAAAATCTATCGTAATGGGGTTAGCGGAAAGAGCTATAAAATTATCGGATCCCGAATATAGAAAAATCTAGAGAAAAAGCAAAACCAGCTCTAAAAATCAATAACTATCCAGAAAAAAATACTAACAATATTTTTAAGAAGAGAATCTTTAAAATTTACAACACAAGCCATCTATCAAACAAAAATTTAAATCTTAATAAAGGAAACACAAAGTACATGTCACATCTATATATACCCAAAATATCGGAATATTTACAAAATGTATATAAAAAACATAACATCACAGTTAGTTACAAAGGCTATAACCTATTAAAAAATAACTTTACTAAACTAAAATCAAAAATTTGTAAAGAAAAAAGAACTCATATAGTTTATGAAATTCCCAGTAAAGATTGCAACGGTATATACATTGGACAAACCAGCCAGTATTTAAAAAACAGACTACAAGAACACAAGCAGTTTGACAAAAAGAACAAAACGGCACTAACAAAATATTTTAGTGAAATTCAGGATTCATTTGATTTTAATAATGTAAACATTTTAAAGACCGAAAACCACCAAAAAAAAAAGAGATAATTCTGTAAAATAATAGAAATACAAAGGAATAAAAACTCAATCATAGCAAAAACTGATACAAAACAACTTATTTAACTTTATTATGTAACATGTAATTAAAAGAATGGAAAAATGTATAAAACTGAGTTGACCCCTTAAAAACATACCTTTCAATTGTTCTTTTATTTCCGCAGATAAATCCATATTTTAATATTAGTTTCTTGTTTGCTTCCGTATAAGTCTTGTATCGTAAATGTGACACTATTTTAACTGATTTTAGAAATGTATTACTTTTCAAATTTCTGTTGTAAATGGCAAGAAATTTTATTATAATTTAAACTGTAAACCTTATTGTCTGAAAATTTTCTTTATAGAATTTATTATTTTTGATGTAGATCACGAGATGATCGAAACGTCAATATATATATATATATATATATATATATATATATATATATATATATATATTATATTGAGGGATAGGATAGGATAGGGCGAGATTGCAAAGACTGCAAAATGCATGTCTGAGGTTTTGCTACGGGTTACGAAAGTACGAGCATATTACATAATGTTATATTGATTCTGCTTGGCTTAAGTTGGATCAAAGATTCCGATTGCATTTATGTACCTTGGTTTACAAAATTAACACATTGCAGATACCTACATATTTATTCGAGAAGCTTGTCAAACAATCTGATATCCATAATCGGGATACACGCCATAATGCTCTGTATTCCGTCCCTCGGCACAAAACCTTTTTATTGCAGTGCTCATTTAGTTTTAACGCTGCCAAGTTTTTGAATGCTTTGCCGGCCGACATAAAAAATTGCTCAGCTGTTGACACATTTAAGAAAAAACTTAAATTTCATCTAAAATCGGAAAATCGATAATATATTCTTACTTTTCTATTTTCTCTTTTTTTTTGTGTCTGGCTAGACCGAACGCTCGGCTGGACACAGTGATCGCACATTATAATTATTGGTTGTTATTAGTGACTATTGTTCCTTATATGGAATATATATATATATATATATATATATATATATATATATATATATATATATATATATATATATATATATATATATATATATATATATATATATATATATATATATATATATATATATATATACATATATATATATATACTTTTTCGTACAAACTATAGTCGGGCTCTATAAAAATATTTAACGAATTAGAAGTTTTTTTATCTTTGGGTTCAAGAAACGAGTTAGCGGTTAGGCTTACTTCAGATATAGGAACGTTTTTTCAGAATGTAAAAGTAGGATAATCAGAATGAAGTCAATATTAAAAAAAACTAAGTTATTTCTTAAAAAAATAATTAATTATAACGAGAAAAAATCCAAATTTGAGGGGAAAGCTTATTAAAATTTTAATCATTAGTTTTAAATAGTCCACAAGTTTTATATAAATTTTAGTTTGCTAACCTTGTCTATGGAAAATGTTTTACTGAAATCGATATTTCTCTCGTTAAAAGTTCTGGCATGTGAAAAAAAAAGTTTTTACACTCACATGACATGCCAACTTGGAAAAATATAATTAACTTAATTTTTTGCAATTCCTCACTATGATAATGCAATGAGTGAAGGAAAGCTTAACTCGACGTTTTAGACTTAGCGAAAAAATAGACATGATAATTTAAAAAAGATTAACGTAATTAAAGTGTCGAAAAATTTAATTTTTTCAACTATTTTTTAAATCACCTCATAAGACTTCCAAACTACCCCTTTTTAACAATTCTAATCAAGCAACTCTACTTATCGGGTAGCAGGCTATTTACAGGAATTTGTAAAATCGATACTATTAATACGGACCAGTTTTCACAATTCAGTGGATATCATATATTTGTCATTTGTTCATTAGTCGTTTCCATATAAAATTTCCATGGGACCGATCGACATACCATTAACTAGGGTTTAGTCATGGGAAAACATAGCCGTTATTGATATAGTTGTTTAATTGCAGATGGAGTATAGTGTAATGTCTACACGTCTGTAATTAAAATACCTTTATTACCGGATACGTATTCTGTTTGTCTGCATACTCGGTCCTATATATACAGCTTATTTGAGCGAAATGAACGTTTATTAGATTCACCACACCGTTAATGAATTTCATTAGGAAACCCCGGAAAATAACCCTAAATTTACACCCGCGTTTTGTATTTGTTGCTTTAAAAAGTATAAACATCCGCAAAAAATTAGTCATTTATGATCTGACAGAAATGGACACAATTACTTATAAAAGTCTCCATTAAATAAAAAAAGACTTTGCCAAAAAAAAATAAACATATTATACCGAATTCTGCAAATAAAACTCGAAAAATCGCATTTTAATTAATCTTTTTAGAAATAGGTGTTTAACGAATACCTCCTTACTAAGACCAAATAAACATTTAAGTATTATGCGTCTAATTGTCTGTCTCTTTTTTATTGCTTTGACGCCGACTTTATTAAATCAGTCTTGCAAGATAGTTCCAAACTAGGTCTAATACCGCCATACAATGCCGATTAAAGCTTCCAACGTAATACTAACTTTTAAAATATGGGTGCAATATCCCATAAAATAATAATAAAATTGATATAACTTTAATTTTTTACACCTTTATTAGCTATTTTCTTTTCAATAATTTGAGGATTAATTTATGTTACACGCCATTTTTGTTTCTAAAACTAGTAAATTTTAATAATCTTTAAACGCATCTCTATACACACACATTGGTGGCTCGTGCGATATTAAAATGCTTGTACAATATTTTTTAATTCGGTACTCTTAAAGAAAAAAAAATCGAATCAAACAGTGTATACAATATTCAACATAATACGCAAAGCAACTTACCTACCTAATTTAAACCGTCTGATGAACGAACAGTATGTAAAGTACACTACACAGATCGACGAAAGGGGGAGGTATTGCAAAAGCAGGCCGTTTCCATGTATATACAGAGATGTAACCAATCGCGAATGATCATTGCACCGTTTCAATAGTTACTCACATTCTTTTCATAGACTCAAAATTCGTGTGCCAAGCTTTATAGTTTATTGTTTATTTGAACGAAAAATCCATCCTACAATTTTTGGTTTTCGCGAAAACTTCAATCACTCGGACATTAAAATCTGTCACAGTCTCAACACATGACAAGCGAATTTAATCAATCTTGCTGCATTTTATTTCTGAGCAAAGATTTAGTTCTTTTTAACGTACACTCGGGTATTAAAATCTGTCATAGTCTCAATGTATGACAAGCGAATTTAATCGATCCTGCTGCATTTTATTTCTGAGCAAAGATTTAGTTCTTTTTAACGTAGAAAAACTTTCGACGCTGGTCACTGGAATAGTACAGACTAATTTTAATAACAGGATAGTTCCACTAAAGCATTCAGCCAGATTTCTATCGATAAATAGTTGTGAAATTGCTAATGCGCTTCCCGCATTTTGGAAATCTTGTCTGCCATAATAACACACAACTCACTTTTAAGCTTTTCTTCTTCTTCTCAAAACAGTTATAGGTTCGTGTAACTTTATCAAAATCATGGTGGTGAAGGTGGACGATCTAAGTTACGAATATTTGTAATAGCGTTGTCAAGACTGTTTAAAAATCCATTCATTTTAACAGCATCCAAAGGCCGAGATTGAAAAGATTTCACAGAATGCTATTATTTGACCAAAAAATGAAAGCCAATAATCAAAATGATCATTATTTAAATAACACAATAACGCCTCAGTTTGATTAATTATATTAAAATAAAATCCGGGGGTGTCTAACATACTTTCTAAACAAGTTTTTAGGTACTCTTTGTTTTGATGAACTGCTCTCACAGGACGTGTGTTAAAAACTCCCCTTTTCACTATGATGTCGAGCACGCCAGTCCGTTTTGCTGATCTCGAAAAAAAAAAGTTGAAAATGCTTGTAAATTAGTAAAACAATTTGTTATATTTGATGAACACAAACGATTTTTTGTAAAATTAATTTAAACTGTTGTGCATATCAATGTACGTAGAATGCGTATGGATATTCTTTTCTTATAATACTTTGTACACTCCCTTCTTTTCCTAACATGATGGCCGCTCCGTCATAGCTTTAACCTATTAGTTGATTTGCGGAAATATTAAGCAATTCTAACTCTTTCGTAATTTCTCTGGTTATGTCATTGGTACTATGTGACAATTTTCAATAACGTTCGTTAATTTGTCTACTTCGTTCATATCTTAAAACAATAACAAGTTGCTGTTGCGTAGAAAAATCAATGGTTTCATCACACTGAATCGCTACAAACCGCGCTTTTGATACCTGTTTTTTCATCTCTTCTTAGAAAACTATTAAAATGGTATCTAATATGTCATTTTAAATTGATTTTGACATACCTTTAAAAATATTATTTCCTTGCAAATCTTGTTTCACAGCCATATCGATTTCTGATACAAAATCAATAAGCTCCCTGTATATTCCTGGATTTTAAACTTTCTAATGACTCGTCATGACCTCGCAAGGTCAATCGAATACCCCGCCAAATTTTACACAATCGATAAGGCGAGACAAAATATAACGATTTTTTCTAACTTGTTGATCAAAATCTTTTATCGATTTTCGATTGGCAGAATCTAATAATTGACGAATATCAACAGCAACATCCTGCAGCTGCAGTTAATTTTTTAAATGAATTTGCAAAGATTCTTGTTTTTTAGTTTTTGTAGATAAATGACATAGATCCCTAATACCAGTTTTTGTGTATTCTGTAGCTTCTTTATTGTTTGGAAAAAGGGAAGCAAAATACAGCCTTATAATTTTAATTACGTAAACATTTTCCCAGGTACTGTGGTTTCCGAACTAACCTTTATAGTTTTTAGATTTATGGAATGAGGTCAGCAATAGATTGCTTTAAAGCCAAGTGTCCGAGTCACTACTCTAAAAACTGCTAGGCACCAATTTGAAAAAAAAAATATAAAGAGAGTTAAGCAGCACGGCTTTTGAAAGGCCTTTTTAACCTTAATTCATTAAAACTTAGGATCATGTAACGAACAAAAATTCTTGTCTTTTATTATGAATTAAGACTGAAAAGACCCTTCAAAAGATGTGAGTAAAATGACAAAATGAGTCATTAAACTGTTATTAAAGTGTGTTAAATTTCAGCTTTTTTTAACTGCGTCAAAAAATAAAAAGGGAAGAGTGCCTTTAAGACCCGTACTATATAAAAAAAACATAGGCACCGCTATCCTTCTCGTGAGGCGACAAATAATCTGTACCTGTAAATTTTTATTAAAAGAGAAATCGAGTTGTCTCATAAATGTGCTAAATAAATTTTGTATTCCCTTTCAAGAAATAAATATTCTAAAGCGATAAATTATAGAAGGCGGACCCTATATCAAATGCTTGCCAGTCCAACATGCTACCTTAAAAATGCATTCTCAACGTGCAGCGCGACTAGGCGCAAAAACAAAAACAATACTTAACACTTTTGCGACATTAATAAATTTACTCTCGTTTAATACTTTAATTTCTATTTCTCACGAGACATTCTCATTCGTTTTTTGCCGGTTTTTGTGTTTGTTTGCTAAAGGCGTCAGTTTTATTAATAGGTTGCCACTATTTCAATGAGTCTTGGGAAAACTTTTACATGAAGGTGATAACGACGCTATTATTCAAATGGATTACAGCTGAAATATAAGTTATAATAATAATATAAATATAAGTTCAAATAAGCTATCGTAATGCTTAAAATAAAGAACAAATTTAGCCGTGAACAAAGTAACTTTTTATCTTCTCTTAACGTTAATTAAAACTGACGAAAGCATATACTGAAGTATATTGGCAGCAACTATTATTTCTTGTTTTCTCCAAAACTTTGGTATAAAAAAACAAGTTTTTTACACAGTGTATTTTTAGATTTATAAACAACAAACACTTTGTCAATGGGCTAAGGCTAAGGCAGATATTTCAGTAAATGTAGTTTTAGTTAAAAGTATTTGCAGCAGGAATGATAACCACGTTCTAAGCTGTTCATTCTTTCATTTCATAAAATCTTTACATTTCTTTACATACAGTAAAAACTGGAAAAATTTGTAAAAATAAATATGAAAATAAAACTGACATAAAACACTAAAAACTAAAAAAATTTGACTTTATGAAGTTGGTGTCCAGCTGAAACCTAGTTACTAAGTACATCATCAATTGCTACTCACCAATTACTGTTTCTATTAGATGCCTACTTCATAAATTCAAATTTTTAATATGGAATAAAATATTATCTTAATTTATTATTTTTATATTAATTAAAATTTTTCGTTTCGAATAAAATCGTCAACTACCAAGTTCCATATCAGGGGTGAGCAAATGCCAAAATTTTGAACACTTTATAGAGACAATTGAAAGTATTTAAAACTTTTAATAATTTAACAATTAATAAATTGTATTTAATATAGTTAATGGATATTGATTTATTGAGATTAGTAAAGATTATTGGACTGAAATAAAAAGGTACTAAAAAGAGAACAGCTACTTTCTTTTATATTTGGTTGTACTTTTAATGATGATTTAGTCAAGACTTCTGAAAAACAAAATTTATTTTCACGTTGTGTTTTGTGTTACTAATCCGAAAATTACCTGCCAAACAATAGTTTTTTCAATAACCGAGTTGGTAACTAATTTGCTATTTTAAGTTAAAACACATGAAATAAATATGAAGATTTAGATTTACAGATAAACAAGTCCTGTTTTTTGTTTTTTAGAATGACAAAAACATCAAAACCTATTAAATTTACTCCTTATTAGTGGAATTTCGAAAAATCCAGAACTCATTTTTAGACAACTATTTTAAAAAGCCAGTAAAGAAAATAATAATAATAAGTACTGATGAATGAATTATTTTAAAATCACATTTAGATGAGAAGATATTGTAAAAGAGTAAAACCGTATTTCACCTCCCCAAGATTTACGTAATTATTTTTTAGGCCATTAAAGATATAATTAATTTAAAAACAAATTATAACCTCTTTTAGCTGCCTAGGGACGAGTTGAGAAAAAAATCTCTTTTATCGGGAGCCTACATAGCCAAAAGAAAGTTTATGCCAAACATTCATAAATAATTATTTGTAAAATGATAAAGGAATAAATCATCATAAAATCTCATTTACATTATATTGTAAAAATCCAAAACATATTTCAATATTTTTGAAATTCTTAGGCGCGAGCTAGAAAAACTTTTATCTGGCGCCTATTTCACATGCTGAATTTGACAGATTTATTTTTAACGGTAGATATTCATTTGAGAAATATGAAAATATATTTTTAGTTCATTATTTTTGAAAGTCAATGCCGAAAGAAGTTACTTAGTAAATAAGTATAAACAAATTTCATTCTTTGTCACTACCTTAAGGATAAAATTTAGAACGATCAGTAAATCGATTTTAAGAAAATTCTTTTTGTAAACCATTGAGGAAAGAATAGTCTTGAAGTTCCAAAGAGATATTGTAAAAACACATTTTCCGTTTTTACTCGTTTAGAATATTTCAAAAAAATCTTCTCTTCTCTTGGATTTCCGCTACAAAAATGACATGCCAAATTTTCATTTTATCTTTAGTGTTGTCACAGATATAGTGGTTGATTAGTATTTTTGCTAATATGAATTGACTGAAATTAGTTTATATATTCTTGAAAACTTATTTAAAAAAATATAGTACCCCTAAAATATTAAATGTCTACGCCAAGGATTTCACAGTTTTATGGCATCAAGATATCTACGTAACTATTTTTTTTTCTTATTTTACTTGGAATTTTGGTTTAAGTGTTCCTAAAATGATTTTTTCCTTTTTTACAGAAAATATTAATTTGAGCCTATTGCTGTTGAACCAGTCGTCAGCATTCCGTAAAGCGCAAAAAGTATTTTCTTCAAGTTGACAAGCGTCCGCAGCAGCAATCAAAAGAGTAGCATCATCAACACACAGCACGCTCCGGCTTGATAAAATATTGGCACTGAAATCATTGATGTAGACAATAAAAAATAGTGGTCTGAGGATAGAACCTTGAGATCTAATTAATTCAAGAGGAGGGCCAGCTATGCCCAAAACTTCCAACTTGTCTAAAAGTATAGAATGAGAGACACAGTCGAAGGCCTTGCTGAGATCGCACAGTACAGCAGACCGCAACTCACCCCTATCAAGGCCCTCGACCACATCACTCACAACCTTAAGGATCTCACGAATCGTAGACCGACCACTCACAAAACCAAACTGGCTATCGATTAATATTTTAAATTCTATTACTTATCAATTACTTCTACCGAGAATTTTAAGGGTAAGGTCCTTTAAAGAATACAACTTCCCTCTATGCCAATCACTATATCTTTCTCGGAGTACTCTTTGATCTCTACAAAAAAGTGTGTTGTGCATCTAATTACAAAAAGACAAAAATATATATTCAAAGATATTTAAAATCTTAAACAAATTAAAATTAAAAATATATTGAAAACAATGTAATAAAAAATACATAAAATGTATTGCAAGTTATTACAAAGGGCATTTAAAGGTATTAAAAGTAAAGTGTACAAAGTGCCGTTCAAATTTTCCACAAGCACGGTAACTAATATTGTATTTGGAGAATCAACAGTACAATTTGTAAAAAATTAAAATGATTAGTACTTTGAACTTTGTGCCGTTTTTACCCTCCACCAACACAGATCTCATTTACCGGCACAAGAAATAGTCTGTGTTCAGAACCAAGTAATTTATTATTATCAATATTCGTAAATATTTATAAATATCTACCAAAATAGCCTGATTGCTAACGAGAAAAAAGACAGCTCGCCCTCTAGGTCAGGGGCTAGCTTGCAAGTATCTCCAAATAACTAATTTTGGTCAAATACAATCTATGCACTAAACTTCAAAGCAATATATTACAGTATTTTAAAGTTTTCGTGGAAACTCTCTCAGAAGAAAATCTCAAAATGCCGCCATTACCATATTTTCATTATTTTTTAATATGCTGGCTAAATTATTTTTGTAAAATTGATCCAAGTTGGTTAAATTTTCCCGGAGCAATCGGTGTGCATAGAATCTCCATCTATACATATTTTCGGGCTTTTAAAAATACTGAAAACTGTATAAAACTTGATATATTTAGATTAACTTTATCTTTGCCCTTTTACCTCCACCTTTCCCTGCCATATACTTAACTAATAAACACAAGACATTTTTTTGAGAAAAGAGGAAAACTATTTAGTATATTTGAACATCTACATTTATAATGAAATAATCTTACCCTCCCTAGATCGGGGAAGTACCTCGAGGTACTCCTAAATTACTTTTTAGTTAATTATACTTCATATATCAATTTTGAAAGCAATAAGGTAATTTTGAGACAATATGTGGTCTGTGTGAACATAAGCGTCTACTTGTTTATCTGTAAATATTGGCCTATTGCAGAACGTCGTAAACTGGCTTTGGACGTTGCGCGAGGTCAAGCAGCGTCAGTCCAGGACATGTTAGGCGAAAATCCTCAGTGTTGCGCTCAATGGACAATATTAACAAATCTAAGTGTCGATTTATTTAAAGTTATGTAAACCAACCCTAACTATAATCTCCATAAGTTCTAAAAACAGTAAAACAAATGCCGTTGTGGGAGAGGCTATTAAAAAACTGGGATCAAAACTGCGACCTACAAACGTCTCGCGCGTTATCAGTTGTTTAAGCGAGTCTTATCTTGTAGCGAATTTTTTCCAGTTTGTTTTTATTTGTTATTATTTGGTTGTGCCAGCAATGGAGAACATTCATAAAGGTGGGTACTTTTTACTCAAATTATTGCGTAATGACAAGAACAGTTTAGTGTTGAACCAATCTGTGATATTTTTTCGAAAAAAATTGATACCGGAGTTTCAATCAAGTTTTTAAAAAATACGTAAAACGTAAGTGTGATTTTTTGGGCACGATCACTCCTGTTATTCTACATTATGATCCAATAAATATTTTTTACTAAGTTTTGCAAGCTTTTGATTTATCATACATTTTAGAGGTTCCGACCGTTAAAAATAACGTATTGTTTGATGTATGGGTCTCGAGCAAAAAGAATAAAAGGTTTCAAACAGTGTTGAAGAAAATTAAAGAGCTTTTAAACTTGGAAAATTGTCCTGAAAATTTGGAGGAAACTTTATCAAAACAATAACATAACATATAAGTAACATAACAGTATTCTACGCACGAATTAACTTTCGCTGCTGAGAGGTCCGCGAATATGTCCGCTCTTGGTCCAGCAGGGGCTGAAAATTCAGTAGGCAAAACTTTAACACCTCAACAGACTTTGGCACTTTATTATGATTTAAATTTATCCGTTAGAAAATACAACATTCTCCGGTCTGTTGTAAACGCGCTCCATAAAGACTGTTTCCCGAGTTACCGTCAGCTTCTGCAAACCAAAAATAGCTATTTACCATCAAAACTAGCAGTTTCAGAGATATCTGCCGAAGTAGACCTTCAAAGCCTTCTTGATAAAACCGTGGATAGTATTTTAAATATTATAGATTTATTATGTTTTTTACTCAAATTCACTAAAACTTATCTGCAAATGGGGGTTTGACGTTAGCTCTGGCCACAGTCTTTACAACCGTTTTTTATTGCTTTCGTTCCTTTAAAATTAGTAGATTCCGTTGCTGAGAAAATTATTTGGTCCAACCCGCGGCCTTCTTCAACCATGTATTGTAGGCCAATAAAATTTATATTTATTAAAGACACTGCGGATGTTATTCGGGCAGAGGAGAGTAAAATGGTTGAAAAAATAATTAATTTGACAGATTATAAAATTAACAGTTTTAATGGAAGCGATTTTAATATATCATTTGAGATGTTACTTACGATGTTTGACGAAAGTGTAGCAAATATTTTGACGGACACCAATGCCACTGCAAAATGTATCGTTTGTAGAGCCACACCCAAATAGATGACTAATTTGGAAAAGGTGTTGAACAAAAAACCAATTATCTAAAACTATCGCTTTGGTTTATCAACCCTCCATGCTGGATTCGTTTTTTGAGTGCTTACTTCACATCTCATATCGTCTACAACTCAAAACCTGTCAAGTAAGAGGCGAGGAAAATAAAATTATTTTTAATAGCACAAAAATAAAATTGGACTTATAGTTAATAAACCAAAGCCGAAGTATGGCTCCACAAACGATGGAAACACTGCTAGGGCATTTTTGAAGTACGCGGAATTAAGTGCAGAGATAATGGGACTTGATAAGGAAATTATTATGAAGTTTTCTTTAATTTTAAGAATATAAGCATCTGGGTGTAAAGTCAATATAAGTAAATTCAAAAAAATGTTAGATGAAACGAGAATAAATTATTTAAATTTATACGGGTGGTACTATATGCCCAGTACCATTCATAAAGTGTTGGTTCACGGGTGTGATATCACTGCATTTTTCGAATTACCCATCGGACAACTTTCAGAAGATGCTTTGGAAGCAAAGCATAAGGAATTTCGAGAAATTCGATTATATCACAGCCGCAAATTATCTAGAATTGAACATAATAAGAACGCTTCTATTAACCTCTGACCCAGAGCTATCCCACCATAGACGTGCTTACTTAAAAAAGAATGCCACAGGATGGGATACACAGGTCCAAGAAATTATTATTGAGGAACCGCAAGATTCCTATTTTCTAGAGAGTTTACCGCAAGAACTGTTTTTGAGTGAAGACAAAAGTTGCCATGAATAAAATTCAACGATGTATTCTAAGTGTTTAGCATCATTTAGAAGTTTTTAAAAATGTATTTAAAATGTGCAAATTTAGTTATTAGTACAGTCCGAATAATCCAAGTATATAACCGCCATTTTTTATTTATTAACACAAATTGTTTTCTCTTTTTTACTAGCAATTGCCATATAACAACAACGTATTTCAATTAAGAAAAAACTTAAGTAGCTAATTGAAGAACTAGCGGCTATATCCTTAGAGTATTCAGACTCAATGTTTTACTATTAGTATTATATTCATATTTATTTCAGACACCAATAAAACCACTATTTTCAAAACTAATGTATAAACATGTATTACATTATGAAAAAAAAAATTCAATTCTTGAAAAAAATTATAATATAGTTCTATTCTTAGTGAGTCAAATCCGCACCTCGATAGATTGCTTCGCCTTTAAAATATTCCAAATAAAAATAGATCTGTCAGGATATGGATGGCCACAATGTAAAAAGTGATACGTAGAAAACAAGTTTTGTCTGGTATGTGTTAAAAAATATGTAAATTAATAGAATACAAACAATATGTACAGTCAATTGAAACATCGTTTCACATGACGTACGATTTTTGTCCCTTCTGCCATATACCTGGAAACACTGTGAAATCTCTCGATATATCTCCACTGTAGGAAGTATCAAGTTGGGATCAATTTAGGTGTAATTTTTCGTCTACCCAAAGTATTTGCTACAACCTACAGAGGTTTATAACGACGAGTTAATCAAGTGATTTAGGTTATAAAGCCCTGTTAAACAAAATGACTATTCCATTATATTACAAAAAGTTATCATTATCTGATAATTTTCTGTGCACCACTCCGAAATGATAAGTTGATAATTGTTTAGAAATATCTTGAGAAGTAGATCAGAAATTCAATTTACATGATTGGAGATTACTATTTAAAACTTGGTGAAAACGAAACAAAAATAAAGGGTTCACAGTCCTTAAGTTTTAAAGAGAGATATAAGTTTTGTACTTGATTACGTGTGGTATAAATTCTTGGAATTTCCGTTTACATTTTGAAAAGGACCTAACTAAGCACTTTTCACAAATAAATTGTTTTCATATTTTGCCATCTAAACATACTCTTTACCAGGTTATGTTGAATTTTACCGTCTTTTTCAACACTCTTATATCTGACCTAAGGTTCAACACTGACAAAACGGGTATTTCTTCATACGCCAACACCAAATAACAAACAAATAAATCAAAAGGTTAAATTCCCACTCAAGGTAATTTATAAATTCAAAATAGAATCAGAACTTCAAATAAGAGAGTGGGCAATTCAGAGCAAAAAATTTAATCAATCCACGGCAATAAAATTTTCCTATACAATTACATTTTATGTGTACTGGCATTAACTCAAGTCAGTTTTTATGTTCTATCTTAAACGCCTCTGATGGTTCTTTCGTTAAACCTTTAACACACTCCGTTTATGAGATTTGGTTAAAGACAAGATAGCTATTGTTTTAATTTTACAACTATGTTATAACCCATGCCACGTTTGCTCGATTAAAACAATAGCTCTTTTTAATATAATTAAGTATGTGCACTGTGCAGGGTGTTTTGGGCAAGAGTAAAAACTTGCATCTTCTTTTCGTTAATAAATACATTTTACCTAATCAAATTAAGAAACAAATTTTCATATCTTCGTCGATTCTCGAGAAATAGGGTTTGAAATTTTAAGTCAAACATGTCAAATTAATATTAGTTTTTTAAATTAAAAATAATTTTTGTTTCCTATACAGGGTAATTCTAAAGTGAAGTGGCACCCCCTCGAAACAAAGAAAAAGCTATTCAAAAACGTTAAATGACGTTAAACCTATTTTATTTGTTTGTGCATAAAAACATTATTTCCAGCTAAACAGGATACAATGAAGAAACCACCTGAAAATAAAAAAAGTATTTCAGAAACATTTAGTTTGCTTAGAATATCTTAAATTATTTTGTATTTATTATACAGTGTACAGGGTATCCGCCAAGAACAAAAAAAATACATATGTCGTATATTCCAAAAGTATCTAGCTTTTTTCACTAACGCAAACGCTGAAAAACATCAAATTTCTTCTATTTTCGATATATACAACAAAATAATTTTTTCCCAATATATAGCTTCCAAAAAACAACAAATATTTTTTGTTTTAAAGCGGTTATTTTAACAAAAAATATTTGATCTCTCCGTATATAAAATATTTCATTGCCACTATACAAAGTTACCCTAGTAAATGCAAGAGTCTCTTAGAAATACAAATATTTGTTATTTCCTTAAGGTTCAGATGTTTTAAAAGACGGTAAAACATGGGAAATGTATTTTCTGTTTTTGTATACAAGAGCGACTTTTTTTCTTTCTTTATAATTTTTTTTTCAATTAAACCTCAACTTGAAAAACCATTGACGTACATACATATAAGGGGTCGTACTATGTTTGTAAAAGTTTTTTTTTATAAAAACATTATGTTTTTATTTGCATAATTACCTATATCGAAGGCCAAAACAAACTGAATTTTTCTGTCTTAATTTCTTTTCAGTTATAATAAAATTCTGGTCTAAGCACTTACTATAGATGCCGAAAAACTGTTTTCCCGATTCCGTCGGTCTGTCTGCCTGTCTGTCTCTTCGCGGCTTAATTAGCTAAAAAACTACTTGCCCGACTGACTTCAAATTTTGGTCAAAAATGAAAGGTGACATGGGGATAAGATGGTAATATTTTGGTAAAAATCCAATATGGCGAAACAAAAGTATTACGTAGGAATCAACTAGTAGAATTTTGTTACGAATTCAAGTTGGCGAAACAAAGTGGTGGCTTGATAAAAAATTTAAAAATTCAACTCGAACAAATATTGTGTAAAAATTAATTCTTACATAGAGATGAATTAATAAAATTTTGGTCCAAATCCAAGTTGGTGGAACAAAATGACGGCCCAATAAAATGTTTCTAATCGTAAAAAAATCCAGGCTTTACATATTTTCACGTTTTAGCGTCCCTATATGCCAAAAATTTGTTTTGTTACGTCGGTCTATCTGTCATTGTGTGGCATAGCTCGACGAACCTGAGCTAACCTAACTTTAATATAGTGACGGAATTCGATTGGCGCGCTTTACAACAAAGCTAACCAATCCTAACCTAACCTATTCCACGTTTTTATTAATTATAAGTTTAGTTAAAAGAAAACCTGAAAAAGTCATCCACTTGAACGAGGATTCAAACACATATGCGCGGCATTCGAAGCCGGATATCTAATCACCATGCTAGGAAGCTCATGTTGAATATTCAATAAAACTGGTTTATACTCCTCGGAAATAAACGACCAACCAATAGAAAGTACATTAAAAAATCTGCTTTCTGACTGATATGATCCGCTGGCAACTAAAGGTCTTTCTCCAAAAACTGCCTGACCTAATTCCGTCCAAGATAGATTACCGATTCCGTATACGTAATTTTGTAAGCAACCGTGTTTTATAATTATCAGATCACCTTTTCTTGTAGTCCCAAGTTACCCTTTTTTTGGTTCGTCGAAGAACGAGTACTTCAACGCCAGCGGAAGTCAAAAAATACAAAATTACGTGTACAGAAATCCAATGCCAATATTGCCAATAATATTAACGGTAACAAAATCTTGGGACGCTTGCCTATGCCATTTTATATCCACGGTCAAATTTTTCAGGTGCCGGGCGCAACTTGGATACAGCTTAAAAACTTGCTAAATAACAGGCTTTTTATAAACTGCAGTAACAAGAAAAACTAATCTTGCCTCACAAGAAGTGGTTTCTCTGAGATCAATTTCATTATAATAATTTTAACGATGGTAATGTATGTTAAAATAATAAGACTCATGCCACCATTATGAAATAGAAAAAGAAGTGTGATTTTTAGGCGGCAGCAATACAATGCGTATTTGTTTAGCACCCACGCAACCAAAATGCGAAATATCACAATCTGTTTTCATTTATAATATTATCTTTTTGTTCAAATTATGACTAGTTTAAATAAATACTGTTTTTGTCATTGATGTTTATTTGAATTTGCCACTGAGTGCCACTGACAAATTCAAATAATTAAGAAAATGGAAACTAAAAAACGAACACCTGGATTCTTGCATCCACGAAGCAAGAAATAAATTGGTTTTCAATGTTTTAAATTATTTTAAATAAGTCGGAAAAAATTGTGAACGTAATAATTATCTGTATGTCGAGAAAAGTGCGTGACAAGGCTTCCGAAGCTTCAGGAGTTGGTTTACGGTATATTATAACGGATTTTGCAAGGGCAAAATGCCAACAAAGAACCAAAAATAAAGGAAAAGAGTAAGAGATAAAACATGGAGACCGACAATCCCCTGTGATAGTGTAAGAATGGATGTTAGGACTGTATCTACGATTTATATCGTACTAAAGCACAATTTACCCTAAAAAAATGCAAGACATTTTAAGGTAGAATAGTTACAAAAGTTAATAAAACATTTAAGATTTCATTACAAAAAGAACTCCAACAGAAGGTTTTCGTGAGAACTGCTATAGATAGCTTCTTAAAGAAATACGTGGAACATTTTCATGCCAAATTTAGAAAGGTGGTATATTTAGATCAAACATGCATTTTGGAAATGGTAGAGTGTCTAAATTATGACAGGATAACTCAACAAAATCACTAAAAAGAAAAAGTTGCGGCTCCGGCAAAAGGCATATACTACATGCAAGTTTCTCAACAAATTTTATTTCAGGGACAATTTTAATTTTTTTCTCAAAATAAAAAAAACATGGATTCTCACGGCTACTGGGACCATGAATTATTAAGAAAATAGTGAAGGAAAAACTAGATTCATATGTAGAGGTACCATCTCTTATTGTGCTAGGCAATACGTCTTACCATACTAGAATTAAAGAAAAAAGAAGACATATTTAAATGGGTTACTTAAGAAAATTTAAAGCCTTCATAATATGTTTAAAGGAAAATTGCTCTTCGTGAGAAAAAGTCATAAAAAAAACCATTTTTTATGTCGCTGCTGAACTTTTGCGAGGAAATGGTCACGAGGTTTTGCGCTTTCCATCGTATCATTGTCAGTTCAATGCCATTGAGCTGATAACAAGAGCCGCAACAAAAAATAATATAAAAAGAGGGTTGGAAGCGGGTTAAATAGTTTGGACGTTGAAATGGCTTGGCAAAATTGATTAAGTAGAATTACCGGCGGCTCCATTAATAAATCAATTTGGAAAAGACGATAATTTGTCTGAACTCGGAATTGGGACTGATTTTGATCAGTATTTTTTTTATAAACGTTAGTACAGCCGTTTTGTTAACTTTGGAATCTTCTGCTATTTTTGCCGTTACAGTTGTGGGTATTCTTGCAATAGTGCACCCAGTTGTTTAGTACCTTTTAGGCTTAAAAAAAAGCTCTTAAAACCCTTTCGCTGCGGGTGGAAATTGGCTGTAGTATTATTATGTGCGAATCCAGAATATTCAATGCAGACTAAATTATTTCAGAATATAACGTTTGTTTATTACTAATTAACTGTAAAAAAAGGTTCCTGTTATTTGTTTTTTGTAAAAGACGCATGTGCGTCTTCTTTTTACAAATCTTTACCGCTGGTTGGAAAACGCACTGGTGCGTTTTGGTATATATCACTTATTTACAGGACTAATTTAAACAAAACTTGAGACTAATACATAAAAAACGTAAAAAAAGAGAATACAACTGGTTACTCATAAAGAAAAAGTAAAGAAAAACATTATGCTTTTCGGTTACTGTGGTCTTAAGCCGAATTAACTACCAAGCAACAAATCCGTAAACGAGTATTGATTTTCGTAAGTTCAAATGTTATATTATCAGCTGTTAAAAGTTCAGAGACTTCCTAAAAATGCGAAAGCCACACTAGCATTGGAAATTTGTGTAAACGTAGTACGCTCTTACGCGTCCTACGAACATTATAGAGTTGCAAGAAGACGCACATATGAGGTCTCCGCAGCAAAATGCTATTCCCAAGAAAGCTAATTCCTAAACCTTTGGAAGTCCTCTTCTGTAGTTTCTCGAAATACGGCTTCATAATATTCTAATCCTTTTGTTGACATTTAGTTTTATATGCTGTTTAACAATTTGACATAAAAATATTAAGAAAAAACTGTCCTATATTATTTTTCTTTATAAATTTATTGATTTAAATAAATATCATAAACTCTTCTTTATTCAAATAAAAAATAAGCTATAACTATTATATGAAAAATAATAATAATCGTGGCTTAATACGAAAAATGTAATAAGTATATAAGCTATATAAGCCTTAAATATTTTTTTGCAGTTAAGCAAGAAAATGCGTGTTTCAGGTATCTGTCAATGTGCTTTGAATATTTTATTTTCGTACATGTAGCTACTCATAACAATTTATATCTTTTTATTTATAGAAATGGTCATGTTTAACCAGATAGCACTTAATGCTCAATTTCTGTAATTTGTTTTATGCATTTTTCATTTTGGGCTTAAAGGATGGGTAAGCCTCCTTCGTATGCGCCTATAGATTAAAGAGGCAAAATTGACCTAAAAACCAATGTCGACATTTCTGAAAAAAATATTTTAAGATACATTTGATAACCTAATTTTATAGCCCAAATGTTATCATATGTTTTCAGAATGTTATTTTGTTTTTTGGTATTATTAGATGGAATCCGATTTTAAAAATAAAGGCTTGACGAACATTACTAAATTGGATGTTTAACCTACAAGATTTTAGTTCTAGTAAAGATTGTTTTGTTTTCTTTTTAATGCTTATTAGAAAAAGCTTGTCATTTATAATTTTTTTTAATATTATTTCATTTTTTTGCATACGTGGAAAATGTATGTCTATTGTTTTGTTTGAAATCAAATGCGGCAGCCATTAAGCGGTAATGCGAAACGTCGTCCGTTAAAACGCTGTATGCATGCGTATGAAGAGCATAATGAAACTGGAATTTAAAAGCGCGTATAAACACACAAAATACCGCGATAATAAAATCAGAAGCATAAATTTGAAAATTCATTAATTTGATTATAAAATCGAGCACGACTTTGACGTGAATATAAATCAGTGCTGAATGCATTTTGCAAAACGTTGCGTGGAAATATTAAGTAAAGCACATAAATATACATTTATTTCATTATAGGGTGGTGGTGATATGCCAGTTTACGAGAGTTCAGTTTACAAGGTTAAATGGTAATATGATTTCTATTTAATAAATGACGTAAAAGATTTTTATGGTGTAGATATGTCGATGGATTTTTTGTAATATGGCAACATTAAAAAGGAATATAATTTTACATCAAAAAACACTCTAATATAGAACATTTGGTATTGTATAGTGTACAGGGTTATTTTTTATGATTTGCCACCTCTGAGAGACTTATTTTTTCCAAATACAAAGAAATGGTTCTTACGAAAGTTATAGGGAATTTCCTAGAGAATTACGTTTTAAAAACAAAAGACGATCGAAAAATCACTAAATCACCATGAACTTTGTTATTTTAAAAGGGACACCCTATATATTTTGACATTTTTGGATTCTCCACATTTGCCCCTTTCCAAAAATATATAATTTCTCTATATTCGGAACAGTTGTTTTTGACCGATTTCACTTTAAAGTTACTACATATGACAATTTCACAGATATGCAGCCATACTTAAATCGCGGTGCCTATGAAATGATGAGATGTCAACTAAAAACAAAGCAGCCCTGTTGGACGTGAACGTAATCCAAAGATACTTAAATTGCTTTACCCATGAAATGTCACCAACAAACACAAACAAAAAAGTAATTTGTAAAAAAAATATAATTAATGTGATTATATATATATACTAATACAACGATAACAAACAAACGAACAAACAAAACAAGAACTAGGAATTAATATTTTTGCAGCCTATTTCCGTGACCCCCTCCATTATCCTAGCAATTTTGAAACACTCTTTCCAGTTTTCTAATTGCTTGGGTAATGAAGGTGGGACATTCTGTATTTAAAACCCTTATTTCATATACTATTTTTTGTCGCAACTCGTCAACACTGTCCGTTCTATTATGATACACTTTATCCTTTAGGTGTCCCCACAAAAAATTGTCCAAAGGTGTAAGTTCGAGACTATTCGCGGACCAATGAATATGACCATATTTGCCAATCCACAAATTATATCGAGCTTTTAAAAATCTGTGATCTCTTGAATGTTGTGTGGTGGTGCACCATCTTGGTGCCAAATTATATGGTTATAAGTGTTTAAAGGAAACTGCTCCAAAAAAAGCTCAACTTTTAATAGATTTAAATATCGTTCCCCCGTTAATAAATATACCCTCAATAAATATCGGACCAATAATTTGGTTTCCCAAGATGCCGCACCACACATTTATTGACTTGACTCTTTCGTTCTTCAATTATATGTGGATTTCTTGTTGCCTAATGGTGCTTGTCTTTTCTATTAAACATTCCGGCTGTGGTAAAACAAGCCCCTTCACACGACAAAATCCTTCTGAATAAGAGCATATCTTGTCTTAGTCTGGTCAGCATATCCTCACAGAAGTTAAGGCGTTGATTAAAATGATCGTTGGTTAATAGTTGCACTGGTCTAATTTTATAAGAGCGGTATCGATTTTTGTTTAGCACTGAAAGGAACCTCGATTTTTCGGTTTTCCGAGAGACGTCCGGAATCGATCTAAAGAAAGAATTTTTTACCTTCAAGATATAATAATATGGATAATCCTCGTTCAAGTCAAAATTTGCTCGTTTTATTTGCGTCTGCAAGGATTTTATTTGTGCGTGTTTTTTTGCTATATATGCAACAGTTTGTCTTGAGGGAACTCTTGCACCAGGCTATAGAAGCCAGTATTGTCGCACTGCAATTGACGAATTATTAGCAGTTGCGAAATAAAGTTAAAGAATTTTTAGTTTTTTTTCTTTGGTAAATTGCATTTTAGATTTTATTAATTTTGTTTTCCGTAAAATCAATAAAATATTTTAGTTACGAATAAAAGTAAGTGTTTTGTTTTTGTTGGTGACATTCCATGGGTCAAGCGATTTCATCATTTTTAAGTATGGATGCATATCTGTGAAATTGTTTTATGTGGTAACTTTAAAGTGGAATAAGTCAAAAACTACTGTTCAGAGTATAGACAAATTATATATTTTTGGAAAGAGGAGAATGAGGAGAATCCAAAAATGCCAAAAATGCAGAGTGCCCCGTTTAAAATAACAAAGTGGATGGCGATTTAGTGATTTTCCGATCGTCTTTTGTTTTTAAAATTGCCGCCATGTTGATTTTTAGGAAATTCCCTATAACTTACCTAGGGACCATTTCTTTGTATCTTGAAAAAATGAGCCTCTCAGGGGGTGGCAAATTATAAAAAATAACATTGTAAAGCACTGCAGAATGAAGTCGTACTTTAGATGATTTTGCCACTATAATAGCCCTCAATATAATGTTTCAAAAACTGTAGTTTCCCAGACTTTGAATCGTTTGCAGGAAACTGGGGTGCCAATATATCCCACGAAAGTCGTCGACAATATATCCCATGAAAGTGGTCGACAATGGGCTGCCACTAGGAGGAAGAATGGTTTGTTGATTATTTTTGCTCGATGAAATCGTCTATTCTCTACTTCCAGGTTTCGTGCACACACGTGTATGTAGATGTACGCAAATGGGCTTAGAACCACAAGAGGTGTTTCGTTTTCTTCGCAGAACATAAAAAAATGTGTACTGCAATTGGGCTGCAGATGTTTAGCATAACTGTTTGTTTAACGTTGAGTCCAGGTACACCTTATATCATCCAGTGGCCCATATGTTAATATGGCGAAAACGATTAAAAAAATACAACAAATATTTGGCTGCAACTGTGGTTTTTAGAAGTGGTTCCATAACGGTCTGGAGGGGAATTTCTTTAGAGTCGCTCACTGAGATGCTCATTTTAAACAGAGCTCAAATGTGCCGCGACCCTTAATCGGACCATATGCATAAAAATTTGGTCCTAAATTGGTCCTTGTGGACAACATTGCCCGTCTCCACATCGCTATTGAAAAGCCTGGTATTTCTTAGATAGAGTGACTTTATGTGCCAGAATGTTAACCTAATGAACAGATATGGAATGGTCTCAAAAGTCAGCTGTATTCTAGATATCAGTAGCCGTCAACCGTTGAGGAGCACTCTAATGTTTTAAGAGAAGAATGACAAGCTTTGTGTCAACAATTTATTCAGTAATTAATTTTGAGACAGTCACTAGAGCTAGAGGACGTCCCACAAAATATTAATTTTAAATTCAGAACCGTAAAATGTGTCATTGTTTTTATTTTTAGAAGCTCTACGACAGTTTAAGTCATTTATACATTCTGTCATGTTATACATTCTGCCTTATTGAAGCCCTTGGTTTTTTAAATTCACATCATATATGGGCATTTGTGATGAAAATGTGATTTGTAAAAAAATTGTCTGCGCTATTATGTTTTGGAAACAATTTTAGGTTTTCTTTTTAACTGACTCGCATATAGTCACAATGCGATATTAAATTTCTTTTACAAAAAAATGGAAATTTGTTCCCACGGCTGTTTTATTTACAACAAACATATAACAAAAGGCAATCTAGTTCCCGAAGTTGGGTAAAAAGAAAATCGGTAATTGTTTCAGTAGCAGTAAATATTTTAACTGTGACGAAAATAAATCTCCTTAAAGATATAATATATAGCCGTAAAAGTTTTTGTTGTAGTTAAAATAGTTTGTATGATACCGGCTATCTAGTCATGAAGATATTAGATCTTTTATTTCCTCCTTGCTATCTGCAATATCTTAAGCAGGAAAGTTAAACAATTAATCTATAGTAAACTAAGAGTAGATCCGTTAAGATAGTGAGCTCTTGGAAAAAGTATTCATTAATATAATATCCATTAATAGGTATATATGAAACCATTGCATCGCTCGGTTTACATTTTCTTCTTGTAAAATATGTGGGTTTTTCTTAATATGTGACAATGAAGAGTCAGATAAATATATTAGAAAACATTGCCGCTTCGCCGCTGAAAATATGACATTGATATCTATTTTATCTTTTATCTTTATTTATCACGGCCCAGACTACTGAATGGATGTAGTCCCAAATGCAAGTAACGCTCTAAAAAGTCGTACGACCCAAAATGCTGGGGGACGCGTCTTTAGGTAGTCTAGTATTTTAAGAATCATAACATTAATTATCATAACTGAATTTGACCGTCTCTCCATCCTTACTACTACTACTGTTGAATCTGACTTACATAAAGTCATTAGAAGAGCTGACACCAGATACACTCATTTCAATGGGCATCAAGCGGATACTTGCCATTTCCCTATGGTAACACCAACCGAGATAGCAGCGATTAATGGGCTTTCAAAGAACTTCATGGACGATTCTGATATGATCTCAAAAAAGAATACGATGACTAGACCACATTTATAAACTTGATCGAAATCGGAGGGCTTCATGATCGTCATACAAGACCAGGTCGTAAGCAATAGAAACTACTAGAAACATATTCTAAACGAGCAAATACGACAAATAAGTGCAGATAACGTAATTCTTGAGCAAAAATCATCAAACCCGTACTTTCTGGAGTCTATCGAGAAAGAATTACTTGAAAAGGCATAATAGAGTATCGGTTATAGTCTACCCAGGGTTTTCCAAACTTTAGATTCTCAGATACAATCTAACAACATTAAACCACGCAACTATTACCACCAGTGGTACAAAATGAGAACATCGGGATATTCTGGGACAAGGAGATTATCATAGCGCTATTGAACACAATAGTCTGGATATAACGATCTTCCATCAAAAAGAGAAATAAACCTTTCTTAGAGATGTTTCATTTTTCAAATCTGCCAATATGTATGTGAAGTTTTCCGAACATCTAAGCATATAAACTTAAGACGCGAATTCCGGCAAGTATAGGACCTGAATGATACAAGAGTTACACCAATAACCATTTCATCCTTCGGAATTATCCCACAATCCTATGCAGCCTATTTCCGTGACCCCCTCCATTATCCTAGCAATTTTGAAACACTCTTTCCAGTTTTCTAATTGCTTGGGTAATGAAGGTGGGACATTCTGTATTTAAAACCCTTATTTCATATACTATTTTTTGTCGCAACTCGTCAACACTGTCCGTTCTATTATGATACACTTTATCCTTTAGGTGTCCCCACAAAAAATTGTCCAAAGGTGTAAGTTCGAGACTATTCGCGGACCAATGAATATGACCATATTTGCCAATCCACAAATTATATCGAGCTTTTAAAAATCTGTGATCTCTTGAATGTTGTGTGGTGGTGCACCATCTTGGTGCCAAATTATATGGTTATAAGTGTTTAAAGGAAACTGCTCCAAAAAAAGCTCAACTTCGTTTTTTAATAGATTTAAATATCGTTCCCCCGTTAATAAATATACCCTCAATAAATATCGGACCAATAATTTGGTTTCCCAAGATGCCGCACCACACATTTATTGACTTGACTCTTTCGTTCTTCAATTATATGTGGATTTCTTGTTGCCTAATGGTGCTTGTCTTTTCTATTAAACATTCCGGCTGTGGTAAAACAAGCCCCTTCACACGACAAAATCCTTCTGAATAAGAGCATATCTTGTCTTAGTCTGGTCAGCATATCCTCACAGAAGTTAAGGCGTTGATTAAAATGATCGTTGGTTAATAGTTGCACTGGTCTAATTTTATAAGAGCGGTATCGATTTTTGTTTAGCACTGAAAGGAACCTCGATTTTTCGGTTTTCCGAGAGACGTCCGGAATCGATCTAAAGAAAGAATTTTTTACCTTCAAGATATAATAATATGGATAATCCTCGTTCAAGTCAAAATTTGCTCGTTTTATTTGCGTCTGCAAGGATTTTATTTGTGCGTGTTTTTTTGCTATATATGCAACAGTTTGTCTTGAGGGAACTCTTGCACCAGGCTATAGAAGCCAGTATTGTCGCACTGCAATTGACGAATTATTAGCAGTTGCGAAATAAAGTTAAAGAATTTTTAGTTTTTTTTCTTTGGTAAATTGCATTTTAGATTTTATTAATTTTGTTTTCCGTAAAATCAATAAAATATTTTAGTTACGAATAAAAGTAAGTGTTTTGTTTTTGTTGGTGACATTCCATGGGTCAAGCGATTTCATCATTTTTAAGTATGGATGCATATCTGTGAAATTGTTTTATGTGGTAACTTTAAAGTGGAATAAGTCAAAAACTACTGTTCAGAGTATAGACAAATTATATATTTTTGGAAAGAGGAGAATGAGGAGAATCCAAAAATGCCAAAAATGCAGAGTGCCCCGTTTAAAATAACAAAGTGGATGGCGATTTAGTGATTTTCCGATCGTCTTTTGTTTTTAAAATTGCCGCCATGTTGATTTTTAGGAAATTCCCTATAACTTACCTAGGGACCATTTCTTTGTATCTTGAAAAAATGAGCCTCTCAGGGGGTGGCAAATTATAAAAAATAACATTGTAAAGCACTGCAGAATGAAGTCGTACTTTAGATGATTTTGCCACTATAATAGCCCTCAATATAATGTTTCAAAAACTGTAGTTTCCCAGACTTTGAATCGTTTGCAGGAAACTGGGGTGCCAATATATCCCACGAAAGTCGTCGACAATATATCCCATGAAAGTGGTCGACAATGGGCTGCCACTAGGAGGAAGAATGGTTTGTTGATTATTTTTGCTCGATGAAATCGTCTATTCTCTACTTCCAGGTTTCGTGCACACACGTGTATGTAGATGTACGCAAATGGGCTTAGAACCACAAGAGGTGTTTCGTTTTCTTCGCAGAACATAAAAAAATGTGTACTGCAATTGGGCTGCAGATGTTTAGCATAACTGTTTGTTTAACGTTGAGTCCAGGTACACCTTATATCATCCAGTGGCCCATATGTTAATATGGCGAAAACGATTAAAAAAATACAACAAATATTTGGCTGCAACTGTGGTTTTTAGAAGTGGTTCCATAACGGTCTGGAGGGGAATTTCTTTAGAGTCGCTCACTGAGATGCTCATTTTAAACAGAGCTCAAATGTGCCGCGACCCTTAATCGGACCATATGCATAAAAATTTGGTCCTAAATTGGTCCTTGTGGACAACATTGCCCGTCTCCACATCGCTATTGAAAAGCCTGGTATTTCTTAGATAGAGTGACTTTATGTGCCAGAATGTTAACCTAATGAACAGATATGGAATGGTCTCAAAAGTCAGCTGTATTCTAGATATCAGTAGCCGTCAACCGTTGAGGAGCACTCTAATGTTTTAAGAGAAGAATGACAAGCTTTGTGTCAACAATTTATTCAGTAATTAATTTTGAGACAGTCACTAGAGCTAGAGGACGTCCCACAAAATATTAATTTTAAATTCAGAACCGTAAAATGTGTCATTGTTTTTATTTTTAGAAGCTCTACGACAGTTTAAGTCATTTATACATTCTGTCATGTTATACATTCTGCCTTATTGAAGCCCTTGGTTTTTTAAATTCACATCATATATGGGCATTTGTGATGAAAATGTGATTTGTAAAAAAATTGTCTGCGCTATTATGTTTTGGAAACAATTTTAGGTTTTCTTTTTAACTGACTCGCATATAGTCACAATGCGATATTAAATTTCTTTTACAAAAAAATGGAAATTTGTTCCCACGGCTGTTTTATTTACAACAAACATATAACAAAAGGCAATCTAGTTCCCGAAGTTGGGTAAAAAGAAAATCGGTAATTGTTTCAGTAGCAGTAAATATTTTAACTGTGACGAAAATAAATCTCCTTAAAGATATAATATATAGCCGTAAAAGTTTTTGTTGTAGTTAAAATAGTTTGTATGATACCGGCTATCTAGTCATGAAGATATTAGATCTTTTATTTCCTCCTTGCTATCTGCAATATCTTAAGCAGGAAAGTTAAACAATTAATCTATAGTAAACTAAGAGTAGATCCGTTAAGATAGTGAGCTCTTGGAAAAAGTATTCATTAATATAATATCCATTAATAGGTATATATGAAACCATTGCATCGCTCGGTTTACATTTTCTTCTTGTAAAATATGTGGGTTTTTCTTAATATGTGACAATGAAGAGTCAGATAAATATATTAGAAAACATTGCCGCTTCGCCGCTGAAAATATGACATTGATATCTATTTTATCTTTTATCTTTATTTATCACGGCCCAGACTACTGAATGGATGTAGTCCCAAATGCAAGTAACGCTCTAAAAAGTCGTACGACCCAAAATGCTGGGGGACGCGTCTTTAGGTAGTCTAGTATTTTAAGAATCATAACATTAATTATCATAACTGAATTTGACCGTCTCTCCATCCTTACTACTACTACTGTTGAATCTGACTTACATAAAGTCATTAGAAGAGCTGACACCAGATACACTCATTTCAATGGGCATCAAGCGGATACTTGCCATTTCCCTATGGTAACACCAACCGAGATAGCAGCGATTAATGGGCTTTCAAAGAACTTCATGGACGATTCTGATATGATCTCAAAAAAGAATACGATGACTAGACCACATTTATAAACTTGATCGAAATCGGAGGGCTTCATGATCGTCATACAAGACCAGGTCGTAAGCAATAGAAACTACTAGAAACATATTCTAAACGAGCAAATACGACAAATAAGTGCAGATAACGTAATTCTTGAGCAAAAATCATCAAACCCGTACTTTCTGGAGTCTATCGAGAAAGAATTACTTGAAAAGGCATAATAGAGTATCGGTTATAGTCTACCCAGGGTTTTCCAAACTTTAGATTCTCAGATACAATCTAACAACATTAAACCACGCAACTATTACCACCAGTGGTACAAAATGAGAACATCGGGATATTCTGGGACAAGGAGATTATCATAGCGCTATTGAACACAATAGTCTGGATATAACGATCTTCCATCAAAAAGAGAAATAAACCTTTCTTAGAGATGTTTCATTTTTCAAATCTGCCAATATGTATGTGAAGTTTTCCGAACATCTAAGCATATAAACTTAAGACGCGAATTCCGGCAAGTATAGGACCTGAATGATACAAGAGTTACACCAATAACCATTTCATCCTTCGGAATTATCCCACAATCCTAGAATAAAAGCATAAATGAGATCGATGTTCCCTGGAACGTCCATCGTACCATGCGGAAACTTGGATATTTAGTAGATATCGATCAGGTATCTTGTCGCTCGAGCCAATCGACATATCAGGGGAAGCCCTGAGTACTTAGAAAAAATTATTATCAATAATAATTTTTATACTCATAATAACAACAATGAAAACACATTTCTTTATTTCTGAATATCAAAAAAACATTAAATGGTGGTGACTTGCGTTGGTTCGATCTCGGACTATAATCAATGTCAAGCATCGTCGCGTGCGGCTAGTCCTTGTATGGGTGACCACCCCGGGAAGAGCGTGCTTCATAGTCAGACGAATTGCTAACAATATGTACAAGTTGTTGCAGCGATACAATAACGACAGTGGCACCATTACCTCGTTCTCTATATACTCGCAGGTACCGTGATGTGCAAATCGCAAGTAGCACATACATATTATTATACCAAAGTATTATATATTTGATTTATTACGGCTTTTGAGAGCGCTACTTTGTTAGTTAAGATTAGCCATAAACCCAAATTTTTTGCTGAGAAATAATCTATTTCATTGCTTTATATATAGATAATTCTGATACTGACAAATTCATTTTATAGAAAAAGTAAACAGCTTATTTATGATTGTTTATACAACCAATTTTACACGCCAATTTTGCTTAACCAAAATATGTTTTATATTGGATTTATATCAGTATCTAAAAGCAATTATAAAAGCTTGCATTTTGGTTTTAGAAAAATTTTATTTTTAGTTTGTAAAGCAGTGATAGAGACCTTTTATATAATAATTTATTCTCTTACAACAATTTACTTGAGGAATGTTCTTTTATAAAAGTATTTTCTATTTGTTGAGAAACTAAATATAATAAAATACCTAATAAATATTACAAGATAAATTATTTTTAGATGCACAGTTATAACTTAGGTAATCTTATATGATTAGTAAAGCACTAAACGTTTTATGTGAATCGATTAACCTCGTAATTTTAAAAAAGTCGAACTATATTGCTAGCTAGAAAAAAATTAATGGAAGAGGCCATTTTTAAAAATGGTTAAAGGCAATTATAAATATCTTTTTCTTTTATTAGACAACAACAATGGACAGAAATGCTTCTGGTTTAGTCATAGTTATTGAACAGCAAATAGCCCAAGATGTTCATTTGAACAAAATTGTAAGTTTGTAAGTTATGGTAACGAATTCAATCGATTTGCTTAAAAAATTCTATTTGAAGAATTAAGTGAGAGGAAATCGATAACATAGATTTAGAATTAACAGACATCAATAGAAATATTAAAAAAAATAAGCAATTAAGAACCTATGATTTTATCTCTAAGTTTAATAGCACTGAATATAAATATTGATGATCTTCCTGTATGTAAACTTCCTAAATACATCAATAATGTTGTGTAAAATTGTAGTTCAAGTAAGCTTGTTCATATTTAAAAATATCTCTAATAATTTATGAAATTAACAATTGTTAAAGAATGGTATGTGTGCTAATACCCAAGAAGCACAAATACATTATAATGTGAAACTTAGATACATTATCTGCGATCCGGCTGGGCCGTTTATTATTATGGTATAATATCATAATAAACTAACATAAAATCCTACAGTAATGTTTTTTGTAGTTATTAAATACCTTTACAGAGCCCAATATAGCAAGACTGTTTTATTAGTGATTTATTATTATGGCGATTAATCAGAATTAATTTATTGTACGGTACCCCGCGCCACTATCTGGAACTAGGAGCTTGTGGGGAAAAACTGGAGATGCGGTGTGCCAGGTCTAGAATTTATTTATTTATTTTATCTATTCTTAGGATACCAACAGGCCAGGGTCCCAATTATGACACACACGTGTACAGATCTTAGATTTACTTATATATAACTACAGACAACTACGATAAACAAAACTATTTTATACTTACGAGACATGATTTGCGATTAACCTTTTTTTTAAACTAACTAAAGAGGTATAAAATAAATCAATACCTTGATAATAAATATTGTATAGAGGGGTTATAGGAATTAGCGGAGAGTGTTTAGCCAGGTTTGCTCTAAAAAAGCAGTTTGCAAAGATGTAGTTATTTCGAAAGTTAGGCGGAGGTATGTAAAACATTATACCAGACAGCAAGTCAGGTGCATCTATAAGGTTTTTATAATTTTATAAAGAAAACAGGCATCACTGTGAGTAAGCCGATGTTCAAGAAGCAAGAATTGAAATACTTGTCTAAGTTCGGATAAATTAGAATACATGTTGCAGACACCGTTTTATTTGAAATATAAAAATCTTAAAAATTTGTTCTGTATGTTTTCCAATCTGCTTTTGTAAATAGCATATTGAGGTGTCCAGACGACACAGGCAAAACCTAATTTACTATAAACACACGCGAAATACAAAGTTTTCAAACAATGTTGCGATGTATTGTATTTGCAAGTTCTGATAATAAAAAACAACATTTTGTTGCATTTAGAGGCTATGTGATCAATGTGATCTCCAAAAATCATCTTTTTGTCGAATACTACACTGAGATCTTTAATTTTATTTCCTTTTTTTAACACGTTTTTATTGAAATTATAATCACATTCAAAAACATTAAGGTTTCGAGTGAATGTGGTAGATACACATTTATCTAAATTAAGGAAAAGCTTATCATGGGTACAGTATTCAAAAAATGCGTGTAAGTCATTTTGTAACAGCAAACAGTCACCAAGACACCTTATAGAATTTTCATATCATCTGCGTAAAGTAAAATTTTGCAAAATTTAAAACATTGTTTTATGTCGCTTAAATAAATAACAAATAGTAATAGACCCAGGTGAGATCCCTGGGGCACACGCGATGTTACGTTATAGGCTGGTGACTGGTGACCGTTTACTGTCTTGAATTGTGATCTATTAGAAATATATGAAACGATCCATTTTAAGATGTTCCCGCGTACACCAATTGCTGCCAATTTCAATCAAAATATTATGGTCTATTTTATCAAAGGCTTTGCTAAGATCGGTATACACGGAGTCCACCTGTACCTGGGCATCCATAGATGAAAGAATGTAATGTGAGTAACAAATCAAATTTGACTCAATAGACTGCTTGGGCAGAAAACCATGCTGATCGTTTATGATATCTAAATTAGTAGATTTAAGTAATATAGTATAAGCAAGACTTTCTAGAATTTTTGCAAAAATATTAGGTTTACTTATAGGTCTATAATTTGTAACACAATTTCTAGCACCATTTTTATAAATTGGAACGACATTTGCCAGTTTCCACTTTATAGGAAATACACATTGTTCAACAGATTGGTTAAACACTATTGATAACGGCTGATACAGGGAAGACGCTCACCATTTTACAAAGTAAGAAGGAATTCCGTCATGACCGCCACCCTTATTTTCATTAAGGTCGCTCAGAGTTTTTAGAAGTTCTTCCAGGGAAATACGAATACTTGAAAGAAGATAATTGCTCTTATCATTTGGCAGAAAGTTAAATTTTGGTTTGTAGGGTTGAAAAACACCCAGGAAAAAATCGGAAAACAACTGGCTTACACCGGGACCTTCGGCCTCTTTGTCTCCGAAATGCATTAACTTTGGAATACCTACACGTTTATTCTTAACAGATATAAGCTGCCAAAATCTTTTAGAATTATTAGGTATATCATTTTGTATTGATTCAATATACGTTATGTAATCATTTTTTATCATAACTTTTCTCTGTTGCAAAAAAAGTTGTAATGAAGATGAATCACCTCTACAAACATACGTTAGTACTTTATATTATATACATTTACAAGTTATCATACGTTACAAAGAGGGATTAGCTTTTTGGTTCGTAAAAATTGCTTTATATTGCGATACATTTTAAAGCGCATATATCGCGATGTAAGACTCATGCTCAAACGCAAAGATCGTAATGCAAGACTCAAGATTACAGGTACATTTCCAATTCAGTCTCGATTATTATGTAACGCTTGATGTAAATGACCTAGTTTTATCAACTTATTTACAGTGGAGCTAACTTCATTTATGAAATATAAACTACGACGAAACGTCTCCGAAGGTTGTTGATAAGTAAACATTTTGATTAACTCGAACGACAAAATATTCTTAATCGAAACCAGTCTGTTAGTAACAAAATATTTATGAAAATGACAAAAGATACTTTTATTAGCATTGTATAAATACCTTATAAACGTTCACAAGTACAGTAACAAGATTTTTAAATAACACTTACAAGACTGTTGAATAAGTGTTACATAGAAATATAATAAAACTGTTATATAACAAAATTATTTTATAATCGTGGTGGTTTACAGGTGTCATATAAGTGTTTACAAAGTAATTTCAAAAATTTTTACAAATTTTTCAAGTATTTGAAGCACGTTGACAGAAACTCCGACTCGGTGCTATATACCATAAGATGTGAAGTCTATAAAGCAACCCCAGTAAACTAAGGGTATATCATTCTTAGTCCCTGGGCCTTCGTGGGCTGTCCAAACATAAAAAACTCTGCTTTAACATATCTACCTCATTCAGATGACATCACAAAATAACGGCGACAAAAACATTTATATGTTTATAAAATTATGTTTTACTTTCTATCTTCTGAAATGGGGGAGGGGATCGACACGAGAGCAGTGCAATAAAAGTAACTGTCTTTTCCTTGTGTTCATATCCTTTATGAGACGATGTGTCATTTAACTTCTGTGTTCTTTGAGTCAAGATTTCTGTTACACTCCGTAGATTTTTCCTCGACACACACAGCAAGCTGAATTTCGGAGCGAATCCATAGTTTATTCAACCATTTTTTACTTAGTGTATTGATTTGTGCCATTTCTGCAATAATTAGAGGTCAAAACAATTTTAAGACTGGCTGCCGCTGTTCTTTTCGTGGTAATCTAAGCGAATGTTTTCAGGCTTTGCACTGCGAGTGTCTTTTACCATAACAAAAAAAAACTAATCGTTTGGGAGACTCCTACGGGTGTTTTGTGACATTCTATTTTTTGTTTTGGTTTATATCGCTTTATATCGTCAAGAATACATATTATCATGGGAAAATCTGCCTTATATTAAAACAACATTTGTACACCAAACTATTTTAAATTATTCTCTATCCTGGGTATATGAACACTTTGCTGTTAAGTTGCAAATGGTCAAAATCCAAAATTTTGAGCAACATATCGCGAGTTTGTGTAAATAAGCTGGATCATTTTTGTTTTAATATGTAGTGAAAGACTTTTGTGAAACGAAAACGTACTCTTAGCCCTTTAATAAAAACGGCTTACCACTTGTATTTTTACAGCTAAGTTGGAGAGCACTGCTGCAACAAATGTGCAGCTGGCTAAGTGGAAAAAGGCGTAAGATGCTTTGCGCCGTTCTTATGATCTGACCAGAACCGAAAGACCACGTGACTAACTATTACCTTTGCTTGACCCTTCCCATCAAAAAAAGTCTTTTCGGAGAAAAAAAGGTCTGCGTTATAGTATCCAAATTTACAATCCGCCCGCCATACGCCCGGTGCCTCATAGTGACGAATTACTTGTACGTAATGATGTATATACGCTTGATTCTGATGATGACCAAATGGATTCAAACGGTAGTTCATCGGAAAATGTCGCCGGCCCATCATCCTTGCAAAACACCGATTTTGTCTGTGAACTTCGAAGTAAAAAACCTCACAAAATAAGTCAAGGTGAATTATATGTCCTTATAAGGGATTTAGAATTGCTCAAGAAAAAAGCAGAAGTATTGGTCTCTCGATTGCAACATTGGAATTTACTTCAAGATGAAGTAAAAGTTTATGTGTACCGAAGTCGTCAGAAAAATTTAATACAATTTATTAAAATGGAAAACAATTTGGTAGCCTTTAGGCATTGATGGATTAATGACAGCTTTAAATCTGAACTATGATCCAAAATACTGGAGACTTTTCATTGATTCCTTAAAAGTAAGTGTTAAAGCTGTGTTACGTTATAATGAAAACAAGTTGCCTTCAGTCACAATTGGTCATGCAGTGCACATGAAAGAAATATATAGCAATTTAAAATTGTTACTGGAGACCATACAATATGAAAGGTATAAATTGTAAATTTATAGGAATTTAAAAGTTGCGGCGATTTTGCTTGGAATGCAGCTAGGTTATACCAAATACTGCTGTTCCTCTGCGAATGGGACAGTGGAGCATGAACGGATCACCACGGAAGGAAAATTTGGCCACCGAGAGAGTCTTTTGAGCCAAGAAAGAAAAATGTAACCAGCGCGCCATTAGTTCCCCTGAAAAGATTTTACTACCGCCACTTCATACAAAATTAGAATGTATGAAAAGTTTTGTAAAGGCCATAGTCAAAGAAGGCCGTGCTTTCAGTTATTTAAAATAAAAGTTATCTAGAATCAGGCACGCTAAAATTAAAGAGGGAATATTTGTGGCTCCCCAGATTAGGAAACTTCTCCGAGTTGCGTAATTCGATTCTATACTTGAAGGAAAGGAAAAAGACGTTTGGAATGTCTTTAAAATGGTTGCAACAGTTTTTTTGGGAAACATGAATGCAGAAATCTATAAAGGCCTGATTGTCCAACTTCTTTTGTTTTACCAAAACTTAGGGTGTAATACGTCGTTGAAAATTCATTTCCTGGATTATCATCTAGATTACTTTATGGAAAACTGTGGTGTTGTAAGTGACGAGCACGGTGGGAGGTTCCAGGATATTTTAAACATGGAAAAAGGTATCAGAGAAGATAGAACTGTGAGATCTTAGCCGACTACTGCCGGACCATTACGAGAGATGCTCCAGAGGCTGCTTTCAAAAGACAGGCTAAGAAGCGCAAAATAAATATCTAAACTTTAAATTCAATGATAAAAATGTACTATTTAATTGCTTTTGTTGAACCAACTAAATTCTTTAATAGGTATTAGATTTTTTTTGCGAGACAACTAAATTCTTTAATAGGTATTTTTTAGTTACTTGGGTGCAGTTGAATCCAAAAGTTTTGTTCAAGATACAAAAAAAAAGTTGAAATATGTTCTTAGTGTATTGTTGACGCATGATCTTCCGACCTAAAAATAGCGACCCGACTCTCATATGTAAAATTGCGTAGATTTCCACATACTTGAGAAATGTTTAAGTTGTCATTTAACCGTAATGTCAAGACACATAGTTTGTATGGGGGTGTTCATTCTAGTTATTACAACCCTACTCTTACAAGCCTGTTCAAAAAACCCCACTATGTAGAAGACATAGCACGTTTTTCGCATGTTCTTAACATTCCGTTTAAAACCTTTCAAAATAACCGAAATGTATGTTGTCCATCTGTCAATTTAATGTTCTGAATAATTTATTTCAAGGAATTTCACTGTTATTTGAATTTTATGGTGTGTGGACCAAAATAAGGTAAGACGTAGAAACTGTACAGTATTTAATTTGAATAATAGTCATTATGTATGCTTGCTGTATAACATAGTATTATCTCAAAATTTACTAAAATATGCGAATTTTATGTTACAACACAGTACAGATTAGGAAGTTCTTGAAGAGTGCAGTTATATTTATCGCTGATGAACAGTTTAATTCACGCCGATATATATTAGAAGTAATTTGGGTTGTCTATAAGTGGGATTTATAACGTAATATTTAATTTTTGGGTGGAAATGTCGTTTTTTAATAATTTGTACATAAATCAAAACAAGTAATTTACTTCATATTTATTTTTACGTTGCCAGCCAGATAAAATCACAATATTTGCCAATCATTTCAATATTCAAAGCAGGTAAAGGGATTTTATATTTAATATGAACATATCCTTTTGGTACTCTCAAGTCATGGATCTATTATTATGGGGGAATCAGTGCAACTTTTGCCTTCCTATGTAGTACCTTCGCTTTCACATTCTTTTATTTTTGGTAGTGATTTTTGTAAAAAATTTCAAGTTAAGATAGACTTTAAAAATAAGGAGTGGTACACTCAGAGTGATCTATCCGGAAGTAGTGTTGACACTTTATGTTCGGGAAAAGATTCTACTTTTTTAAGGTTGTGTTCTCTAGACGCTTTATCGGGAGATAAACAAGTACAAGCTAGGAATATTATTGATTCTTTTGAAATATTGAGTAGTAAAAATAGGTTAGGTGTTACAAATAAGATATCAATGAATATTGATACAGGTGACGCTAAACCTTTCAAATTAAGACAATATTTAATGAGTACTTTTATGTTAAAAATCTTAAATGATGAACTTGATGAAATGCTTAAGTTAGGTGTAGTTGAACCATCCCAAAGCCCCTGGAATAGTCCGGTACTGTTAGTGAAAAAATCAACTGGTGAATACAGGCTTTATTATGATGGAAGAAAATTGAACCAGTTCACTCGTCATGATAATTACATACTTCAAAGTATTGATAGAATTCTCAGTTCATTGCGTGGTGCTAAGTTTATTTCTAGCATAAATTTGCGAAAAGCTTTTTGGCAAATTCCATTGGATCTCGCTTCTCGTGAGAAAACCGTACCATCAAGGAGTCTTTTTCATTTTAGAGTTGTTCCCTTTGGACTTTGTAATCCTGCTCAGACTCAACAAAGACTTGTAGATGCTTTGTTTGGTCCTAAATATGAGCCTAACATCTTTACCTATTTGGACGATATAATTATAACTTCGGAGAGCTTTGAGGATCACATTCGTCTTCTTGGTTAGGTTAGGGATATTTTGTCGGAGGCAAATTTAACAATAAACTTGGAAAAATGTGAATTTTTTAAGACACGACTCAAGTATTTAGGTTATATTATTGAGGGAGGCCAAGGAATTTGTACGGATCCAGAAAAGGTATCAACAATGGTGAATTATCCCAGACCATCCACTACTACAGAGATTAAGAGGTTTATCGGCATAGTTGTTGGTATAGGAGGTTTATTCATAACTTTTCATCTTTGATGTCTCCAATAAATGATTTACTGAAAGGCAAGAAGAAAAAGCAAGCGATCGTTTGGTCATCAGACACAGACGAATCTTTTATAAATATTAAAAATGCTCTTATCGCCGCTCCAGTTTTATGTTCGCCTGATTTTACAAAGACTTTTACTATTCAATGTGACGCTAGTGATACAGGCCTAGGTGGTGTTTTATCGCAAGAAATCGACGGTGGTGAAAGGGTTATTGCGTATTGTGCCAGAACTTTGTCGAAAGCTGAACGCAATTATACGGTTACTGAGCGAGAACTTTTGGCGTTACTATTTTCTTTGGAGAAATTTAGGATGTATATTGAAGGCACAGAGTTTAGGGTTATTACAGATCACTATAGTCTCCTCTGGCTTAATAATCTTAAAGATCCGTCAGGCAGGTTAGCCAGGTGGTCGGTTAAGTTACAACAATATTCATTTGAACTTGTTCATAGAAATGTTCATAAAATTCTCATAAGGTCCCTGACGAATCAGATATTTGGTATTCTAATCTTCGGAATAAAATAAGTCAGGATGCTTCTTGTTATCCTCAGTGGAAAGTTCAAAATAACTTTTTATATAAGTATATCCCAAACAATTTGCCGATTATTAGTAATATTTGTGAATGGAAACTTGTAGTACCGAAAAATTCCCGTGCTACAGTTATTAAGAGTTGTCATGATCCACCTTCTTGTTCTCATTTTGGTGGTTTCTATAAAACTCTTTCGCGAATACAGGAAACCTTCTATTGGCCCAAATTGAAATATGACATTAATAAGTTTGTTAGGTCTAGTAAAGTATGTCAGTCACAGAAAATTACCAATTCTTCACCTTTGGGTAAGATGGGCAAGGAAAAGTGCGTTCAGTATCCATTTCAGATAATTGCCGTAGATATTATGGGTCCGTTGCCGAGATCTAAAGGTGGAAATTGTTTTTTGCTTGTGGTTACTTGTTGGTTTTCAAAGTATACCCTTTTATTCCCGATGAAAAAAGCTGTTGCTTCTACTATAGTGAAGTTGTTGGAAAATAATGTATTTCATATTTTCGGAGTACCTCAAATGATCATTTGTGATAATGGGTCTCAGTTTTCTGGCAAAACGTTTAAACAACTAACAGATTTGTATAAAATTAAGATATGGTTTACACCACGATATACGGCTCAATGCAATTTCGTGGAACGCACAAACAAAACTGTTGGTACTGCTATCAGAAGTTATATTAAGGATCATAAAGATTGGGATATTCAGTTGTCACAGATTCAGTTTGCCATAAACTCAGCTAAACATGAGGTTCATAATTTTGCTCCATCATCGATTATTTTTGGAAGATACGTTCTAATATCTGGTGATTATTACGGTCAAGTTTTAGAAACTAGAGACATAAAACTCGATTCTCGTGATAGGAATGAGTATGTTAAGGATATTTCAGGTTTAGGTAAAATTTTTGAAGATGTGAAAACGAAATTAACGTTGGCTTATCAACGTTATAAGAAATCGTATGATTTGCGAAGGAAGGATATTCAGTATAAAGTTGGAGATAAAGTTTGGCGTAGGAATAAAGTATTGTCAGAAGCACTGTCCGGATTTTCAGCTAAGTTGAAGTTGAAGAAGTCATGTTTGGTATATGGTTTAGAAAATATAGATGGTAGTTTTGCGGTTTTGGCATGTTAAGAATTTGAAACCATATTTTGGTTCATTCTGAGAAGATTTTTTTATTCAGCATGTGCAAGGCTTTAGCAGTTTTTGTAAGCTAAGAAATTTCGAATATAGCCTGTTATTTTTGGATCCCGTTTATGTGTAGGATTTAGGTAGTTTTTGTTGTTTAAGGGTACCCACACTACTTAAGACTACCTGTATTCGACGTCGACCTGTGTTTTGAGCTCAGTTTTTATTTTTCTATCGAAATTGCAGTTTCCGGTTACATTTTAGAAACGATAGTTAGTGGTTATGTTTAAGATGACGTTCAAAAGTCATATTTAAGATGAAAGGAGTTATATTTTAGTTATAAGTCTTATTGTTGGATCTATTAGTTGTGTATAACATGTTAGATCGAATGCAGACGACGTCAGTAAGTTAAATACTTTTCAGTATTGCTAAGACGTTTACTTGTATGTTTAGCCGTTTAGAAGAGTATATCCTGATCATGACCTTACCGATTTTGACCTCCCGATTTTGACCTTCTGATTTTGACGCTTTAGGCCGTATGGTACGCGTAGTTATCAAACTAAACGGAAAGTATATAAAAGAAACTCGTTACAACTCGTTCTGAGTAGTTTACTCTAAAATATGTTGAAGTGGATGTTTTTATAAAAAAAAAATATATTTAAGGGTTAATATTTTTTTTCTTTTTGGAGGAGTATGGTGTAGCATTATATTTTTCATGAGCTAAATTGTTTCATTTGGTGAATAGTTTAATCCACGCCGATATATATATTAGAAGTAATTTGGGTTGTCTATAAGTGGGATTTATAACGTAATATTTAATTTTAGGGTGGAAATGTCGTTTTTTTATAATTTGTACATAAATCAAAACAAGTAATTTACTTCATATTTATTTTTACGTTGCCATTCAGATAAAATCACAATATTTGCCAATCATTTCAATATTCAAAGCAGGTAAAGGAATTTTATATTTAATATAAACATATCCTTTTGGTACTCTCAAGTCATGGTTTCACGGCGTCGACGTCGACTTGCCTTTGTACGTTCGGTTTTCAGTTGCAGTGTTGCCGAATCGAGTTAATGATTTTTCTTAAGTTTCATGGTGAATTTGAATTTGCCGCTTCCTTTCACGAATCACTTTACTGACTATTTCCGTGCTCGACCTTCTTGGTTGGCCAACGGTCTTCATCCCTTGGTATCGTCAGTCCGGTTGGTAGTCGAGGTACTTACAACACCTCCACGTGTTGATCCAAAGAAAAATCGGGAATCATCCCGAATATACCCAGTAGTGGTGATTTGAATTTTTGTTTCTTCGCATGGATTAACTATCTGCTTTATCTGAGAGCCAAAGTAAAGTTTGTGTTTTGGAGAAAACCTGGATTCTTATCCAGCAATCTTTGGCCATGCCGGAATCAAACGTTTTGGAGTTTTTTTTTTGTATAGTAACTTTGGGATTTAGTTAAGGTAAGCCGCTTATAATAATTTCACATACCTTTTTTCTTCGTTTTGAAAAATGTTATGTATTTCCCAGTTTTCGTTTTTTTTTGGAGTACTCATCCATGGTTTTCCCTCTCCTTTTAGAATCCACATGGGAGTCGACTCCTAAGTTTTGGCATACCGTACCGTACCATGAGTTATGAATTATGGTCTTAAAAGAAACGTAATCTGTTGTCCCGCCTAGACTTCTTTATTTGATCCAGTTCTGTTCGAATGCTGTTAGTTCCAGACACTGTAACTGTTCCTGTGATTTTGAAGTGATCCTCTTTTGATGTTTTGATGCAGCCCTTGAAGTACTGACATCCCTGGAAGGATTTATAAAGGCCAGATAATATTTGTTTTATTAATTATCCATTTTTATTCATTTTTTTTACTACAAGCATTATTAAATATTATACACTTTTACATTTGATTTACAGTTTAAACGATTTATGCTATTAAAAAGTGAACCAGTTAATTAAATATTTCTTTCTAACTTTCATTTATGTAACAATAATTAAAGGTGTTAAAATTATTAATGAGTTATGTGAACTATAGTCGACTATGGGGCTTATTTAATTTTCTTTATGAAAATATTGGCATATTAAATTCCTTTTTTTTTACCTATTTTGAATTATCTTATTTAAATTGTACATTTGCGATATAATATATGGTGTCGTAAGTATAGAAAATTTACCTCATATTTTCATTTATCCTGCCTACACTCACCTAATTTTTATTTCAGTTTTTTTTTTGGTATAGGAACTAGCTTAGGCTAAAGTTTATTTATTTTGGTTTCGCAGTTTTCCTTTATTAAATATATAAAAAAAACAGCGTGGCGCCCTTTTAGTAGTCTACTTGGATTATGTAATGTATTTTTTTTTAAGATTTACTTTTGATTTTAAAGAACACACCAAAATGTAATAATTAAATTCTAATATCTAACATCAAAGCTAATTTAATAAAATTATTTTTCATTTATCCCCGAACCCATAGTGCTCTCCAGATGAAAAGCTGCCGTTAGCTGAGCGTTAAAAAAAAACAAGGGGTATGATACGCTACAGTGGGTAAGGGAAGTTAGCCTTTTTTAAGTAAGTTTTATAAGTAATATCTTTTGTGCAACAAAAATTTCGCTTATAATTTAAAACAATATTGACTTAATAATGTAGAAAACTAAAATACTTTTTATATTTTGGAACATGAATACTATTAAAAATCGAACGGTTAATTAAAATTTTACAATACTATTTTATCAACTGACTGGGATTGCATCTTATATTATTCAATTTCCTCCTGCAAAACGAAAATAGATAAAAATCCCCCATAACACGTAAAATTGACCGCTTAAAGTTTCTTAAGCTTTCGAAAATGCATTTACGTTGTAGCGAGAGATGTCCAAAAAATAAAATTCCTTTGAAGTCTGTTCTTGTAAGGGATTTTCCAAACGTTTTGCAATATGCAGAAGTTTTCTTTCAGAATTGCCTTGTAAATAGACAAGAGAAGGCTGAAAGGGTTTTGAAAAAGTTCTCGCTACTAAAAGGCAAATACAAGGAATTTAAATGATATGGGAAGTTCGAATATGTTGATCGTGCCTTTGTGACAGGAGTTTTATTAAGACTTTATATACATACACATTTTGACAGAGGAAAAATAGATATTCATTACTGATACAATGTTGCTTGTTTTTAACTTTACTACAATTACCTAAAATATCACTTACTAAATAATTGAATGCCATATTTTGGTATTTAAAAAAACTATTTTTTATTTATAGTGTGATTCAGAATTTAATGCTGAAAATTCAGGATTAGATTTTTTGACTTATTTTAAATATAAAAGTTCTGAAAAATTTATGTTCAAAAACAAAAAAAAATACAACCCTTGATCTCGAAAGATCAAGGGTTGTATTTTTTTAGCTTATATTTCTTATATTTTTTTATTTTTAGAGACAATCTTATGAAAATTACCACAAAATTAATTTTCTGTGGTATCTAATAAACAGTATCAATGACAAGGACGGAATATTCAACAGGGTGATCATTTTTTAGGGCTAATTTCGACGCCACAAACTTTTTTATGTGTGACACTGACCCAATTTAGTAATTTCGTTAAATTTCTTATCCTATTAAAGAATATTTTTGTCTGTTGCATTTTTTCGTATTCAGCACCATTTGGACGCTATGCAGTAAAATATCACTTCGCCATTGCAAACTGAAGGAAAAAATGAAAAATATTCGAGCGATCGCGATGCTATAAAAAGGTGAATTGTGGATGATCGAAATGCGAACAAAATGTGTTGTCAGATAAGCCGATCAGATAATTAGTTATGAAGAAAACGGAAATCGTTTTTTAAAAAATTCAAAATTTGATCATTTTTTAAGGAAATGATAGTCAACATTATGAACTTTATGTATGCACAAGACAGGCACCGCCGGATAATCAGTTTTTGAGTTATTGCAATTTGAATTTCTTACTGTGCTAACTTCCAGCGAGTTAAGTAAAATCTCATTTGTTTGTCTTTCGATCCTCTACAATTCATCTCTCTATAGCATCGCGATTGCTCCAATGTTTTTCATTATTTAAGCAAATCAGGAAAAAAAAAACGCAATTTTTTGCTTTTAAATGTTTATAACAAATTAGTAACTAATATTACGATCATCACGCACATATAAACTATTTTTCAAATGATGCCACAGTAAGGCAGACTCATAAAACGCAAAATGGGAAGAATATGCAAATCCTTGTTCGAACGTTTAGTATGTGATAATGCTAAGGAGTGCACAGGTGCCAAAACTTTGTACACTATAATTATTAATTATTTAGATATTAAAAGTATTAAATTGGATTTAAAAGAAAATTTAATGGGTATTTAAAATAACGAAAGAATATTAAGAATACTAAAAAATGTTAAAAAGGGAACAGCTCTTTTCTTTAATGTTTAGTTCTAATTTTAATACATATTTCTAGAAAAAAAACCGTTGTGTTATTAATCAAAAATAACCTGCTAAACAATAGCTTTATAATAACTAACATAGTAATTAATTTGATGTTTTGTGGAATTTCAAATTCGGAAAATCTAGAAATCGACAGCTATTTTTAAAAACCATGAACGAAATAATCGTTCTAAATTGTCATTTAATTGCAGGTTTTAAAAAATCGCCGAGTTTCAAAAAATCGCAAAAAGAAAGTCCATTCCAAATTTGAATATTTTATGTTTAATGGTATTTTATTACACTTTTTATTATACGTCACCCTTTTGCACTCTCTTAAGGGTTGAATCTGGGAAAATGCAGATATGGATTCCTAAATGATTATTTGTGAAAATGATTGACGAATAAATCCCCATTGAGGAAAAATAGTCTTAAAATCTCATTTAGTTGAAGAGATGCTCTAAAAATACATTTTACCCATTTTTACCCTCTTGGATAATTTTAAAAAATATTCTCTTCTCTTGCACTTACATCACAAAAAATGAGCAAAAGTTTCGTTTTATCTTTGACGGTGTCACAGATACAGTGGTCGATGAGCATGTGCGTGAGATATTTTTCTCTTTTATAATATCTATAGGTCTCATTGAATTTGGCTTAAATTATTTATAAATATATCAAGTATCTCCCCCAATGATTTTACAATTTAATAGCATCAAGATTTCTACTTGATCATTTTTTCTCAATTTAATTGAAATAATGGCTTAAGTATTCTTAAAATGATTTTTAAAATATTTTAAACCTCTAGAAATATAAATAGCAATAGTACCTTCCCTGTATATAGCTCATATCTTATATGTACTTATAAAAAGTGACTGTTCGTCAACCTCTATTTAGGGAGAAAATCCCTAAATTTTGACAAGCGTGCCCATTAAAAATGTCCCACAAAACATCCCCCATTTTACTTTGAAGTCTCCATTTTCCATTTATATCCAGTTAAAGGATAATTAATATACAACAAAACGTTATTTGTTTTATTATTTATAATTTTTTCCGAGGAATAATTAAAAAAAAAACTTTTTGTAGATTTTTTCTGTATTAAATGCATATGCAGTTTTTAAAGGGACATAAAATTATATATAAAAATCCATCAACTATTATCTCATAAACTTCGGCTTAAAACATTTACTTATAATGGGCCTGAAGTGAAATTTTTAATTGTTAGGAATCTGACCGATAGTCTGATTGAGTTTTAATTCTATATTGTGAAAACTAAAATCTTCGAACTCTTTTAGAAAAATATAGATGGTTTGCATAATATTTAGATTATAATTAATACATATATACTTTTTTTCATAATTGCTAAATTGTTATTTTTAACTAATTAACGTCCTAATAGTCCGGCAGACTACATTTGTGACTTTCCAAAGAAAACTTTCCAAAGCCACCCTTCGATAAATGCAGTGCAACTTGCGCCTTTAATAAAAACCCAAACAGAACTAATCTGCAAATAAGCGGCGATTCAAACTAGAAAACAGCACCGCACGGGGAGTCGACACGACAGAAACTGCAGGGAGCATCATTTTTTATACATAAACATCTGTCACCCCCGAGGTTAATTTCAACTTTAGACGATATAAAATCAGTGGCGTGTTGATTTAATTTATACTTAATCCATTAATGTAGTATATTCAGCGGAAAGAATATGAAATAACGTTATATTTAGATTTTTTTTTAATTAAGGTTAAATTCTATTAAACATTAGCTGCTTGGACAAATGATAAATTTTAATTTTAATAAAGTCCTCATTATATTTGAAAATATGCAAATATTTTTAGCTTTAGCGCGATTAAGGAAATAACGATAATGGTTTTCGCAAAGGCGGTATGATGTTTCGCTTTTAGTATTACCAGTAATAATAAACATGGTATCAGCTTTGACGTAGAGTGGCTTTTCATTATGTGTTGACTGTGTCACGAGTGCAATATTATCTTTTGTAGGGAACAGCATTCATTATTAACATTAAGTAAAACCTAATTTTCCATTTTAAAGTTTAACGAAGCAAAACATAATTTATATATTTATTGTGTAGGTAAACAGATCGAAAATCCGCGGATTTGGATTTTGTCCTGATTAACGAATTATATTAATAACCCGTTATTTCTACTGATAAAGTAAAACCACTTCCTGTTAACTTGTAATTTGTATACCAAATTCTTTAAAAACGCCGGCCTCACAAACTGTAAGGAAATCTAGCAAATCTTTAAAATCATGGCTGTTTCCGCAAACTTTAAGAGTCCTCGTCCGGCCATGATGTGATATTACAATCTGACAGTAACCAAATACAAAGTCTAATAATCCAGCCCTATTCGTGTTTGGCCGTTAAATCCGCTACTCATAATTCGGCTCCATTCGTTTATTCGATGCGTTGTATGAATTTCACGCCTTTCAATGTTTGAAAATACACAAAAAAACCAACGACGAATGGTTCGCCGAGGTGAAAGCCTACTTTGATAATTCGTCCAAAAACCGAAAATGCCTCGCAACGAATCGAACGGATGAACCGCAACCTCCACACTATGCGGACGAATGAACCAATGGACGAATCAAAGAATAGTGAGTAGCGGGCTTCATTCCTTCTTTTGGGCTAATTAATCTAGTAGGCTTTGTCTTCGGCGAACCACTCATCCACATCTCATCTTTTGTTTTTTGTGTATATGATTGAATGCATTAATTGATGAAAAGGGTGAATGAAATAGTTTTATATGAATTGACGAATTGAATCAGTGAATCAAACCGGATGGTGAGTAGTAGGCTTAATGCTAGCTAGACTGTGATCTTGGGGACTGCGAAATCTGCCAAATGTTTTCAGTATTTCCATGTCTGTTACTTTAACAAGAAAAAATAGGGAACCTAAAGCCTTAATACACGCTATATATCAGTAATAACAGTAACTGCACAACACTGGTGCCAATAATATACTTAGCGAATTAAAGAATTAATCACTTTGTTTTTACTATTTTATTAGGAGGTTTTCCTGATTATTCGCATTCTATTATTATCCCTGAAATTCCCTTTTACACTTAAAAACCCGGTTGGAGACAAATCTCAGATTAGTATGGTCAGAAGGTTACATACAATATACTATTATACTGTAGCGTAAGTACTTGCTTCTTATGCTGTATGATATGAGCAAAGGTAAACCCTGCCAATATTGCCCAGGCAATGAAATATTCATTCACATTTTATTTTACTACAGCCCGTCCAAGGATCCCGCTTTCTAAGTAGTCATGAAGAAAAAAGGCAGGAAAGGCAGTATCTACAGATTGGTCTATCTTCAAGCAATAAAATCGTTAGGGTAGTGACAGGATGTAGTGAAGTACGTGATCATCATAAAAATCTCCAGAAGAAACTAACACCATAGATATGAGGTAAACACATTTTTTTTTGCTTTGGTTGTGCATTACTATGATAAAAAAGACTGGCTGGAAGGTTGGCAGGACATGCCACGTGCCCAAGTTAAATAGCATTTTCTCCCAAAATATCGGTTAACGGTAATTGTAACTACGCCCCTGTTCCCTGGGGCTTATGATAGTCTCAACCCTGATACATTCTCTTGAAATCCACCCAATTTCCTGTGATTCGCTTTATTATGACTGCAAATCGAGGATTGTCTCCCTGTCAAAACATAAAGACACAAGATTTATTTGTGTGCCCATAAAAAGTATTAACTTTAATTTGTAGTCTATAGCTCTGGCCAATCTGTGTGATTTCCCCTTAGTGGAGTTCTATTATTTGCGGTGAATAAAATTAACTGCTTTAATACAGTTGAGTGCGAGATCCTTAGCAGATGGTAGCTTTTGAGTTAAAAAAAAATAAGTATGACTATAATTGAGAGCTTTTTTAAATGTTTGCATCATATTTAAAATATGATACATACTATTGTTTTGTCGAGGGCCAGATTTAAAAGGAACACGTACACCTTACAGGCAATCTTGTATTCGGAATTTTAATTTCAGTTTGTTACTCTTGTCCCACAGAACCAGCTAATAACACTGGGGAACAGAAATGTTTGCGAAACCAATATAGCAAAATCTTATTATTTTATTATAATTAACAATCTGTCTTGCAAAAGTCTCAATTGGCTTCGGTTTTATAGATCCATGCGTATTATGATAATTTACCTATCTACCCTTAATGTACGGAAATTTCGAAAATAAAATGAGAAATACCTGGGTTTATTATACCAGGTGTACTTTATAAGGGGTTTAAATACATATAAGATAAATCCTAAATTGTTAGTTAGTTGTATTTCAACCACCAGCTGATCGAGAGGTGTTCATATTTGAGAAATTAGAGATGTTTGAGCAACATGTCGCGAGTTTGTGTAAATAAGCCGGATCATTTTTGTTATATATGTGGTGTAGTGACTTCCATGAAACAAAAACGTACTCTTAGCCCTTTAATAAAAAAGGCTCACGACTTACGTATTTTAGTTGCAAAGTTGAAGACCAGGATAAAAATTGTGCTCCCCATAATTGCTGCAAAATATGTGCGTCCAAGTGTTATCCAGTGTTATTTGGCAGAACCGTGATTAAAAAGGAACGCTGACATATACTCCTCTTGGCTCCACCTAGTACCGTTCCAAGTCAGCAGATGTTTAGCGCTGCGGGACAAATTTATGCAGATCGTCGAAGTAACTTACTTGGTGAAAATTGTTTTTAGCTAAAAAAGTTGGATATTTTTGTTTGATTTGTTTCATTTTCAGAGAACAATATTTTATTTAATTTATTTCTTTTTAATTATAAGCTATTAGTTAAGTAAGATAAGGTACCGTTTTCTGTTCTGCCCTGTTAAGGTTGTTATAGAGGTATACTATTATATATCTTTGTAATGTTTTAATGTTTTGTTTAATTCATAATTACTAATAAAGAAAATACTGATGATTATTGATTTGTTTATTTTATTATTTCAAAAACCTTTTATCTTTTAGTTTTTTAATATTTTTTAATCTCAATAAAACTAAAGTATCAAGACAAGAGCGTATATGCCAATTAAAAAAACAAGGCTAAAAATGAACGAATTTACCAATTTACGTTGTAAATTTAATTTTTCACTAATTAGTAATTATATTAATTTTACTAAAGTAATTATACTTATACTTAAAATGCTTAAATGCGAGGTTTAAAGCGACTCTGAAATCAGTTTTGGTTTCCGTTGAAACTCACACTCACACGGTTCCGGCTGAAATTCTGGTTTCGGTCGGCCACTAAAATAATAGAACTCATAAAACGCACGAATAGACAAGGGCTGGCGAACATATTTTTTTTGTACGTGCAGATCCAACTGAAAATCGATATTTAAAACTTCAAATTATAAGTATTTAGCAAACATTTAAAAATTAACATGACGATAACAACATAGCAGACATTTTTTTTCATTCGACTAAAAATCTATATCTAAGTGCATTCCAGTAGCCAGTGTCAAATCTGCTCAAACAAAAAATATTTTAAAATTTTATTATTTAATTTACGGCTCAATAGTATGGTGGCCCTCGGTGGAGAGGAAAACCATTCGTTCCAGTCTTGCAAAAGTCCAGAGACTGGCTAACCTAGCGATATCTGGAGCAATGAGGACGACGCCGTCAGCAGCATTGGATGGCTTGATAGGGCTGCCATCATTGTCGACATTAAGAAAAAGGCTATGGCAGCGGACTTGCGAATGGGAGACGCAGGAGCTTGGCATACCAAAGGTGAGGTTGTGGGTCATGCAAGGATCTCCCACATTGTGGAAAGAGAGATCCCTTTATCTACCTACAGAGTAGCACGATCCTCAGGCAGACTAAGATGGCATAAGGGTTATAGTATCTCAATCAATGGCAATAACGATGAAGGAAGTCATAGAGGGGGCAGGGGGAGAGATTGTCATATGCTCAGACAGTCAAGCAGCACTTAAGGCGCTCGACTCACCCACGGCGGGATCAGTTTTGGTTCAGGAATGCGGTGACAGGTTAGAGCAGTTGGCGCGACGTAAAAGAGTGAAGTTGGTTTGGGTGCCAGGACACTGTGGGATTGAGGGCAACGAGAGGGCAGATGAGTTTGCCAGAGTCGGAGCCACCAGCCCGTATGTAGGACCAGAACCAGCTTTAGGCATCACTAGGCAGCAGATAAGGACAGCACTCGACGAATGGGCACAACATAAACTTCAACGTGAAGGAGGCCAGTCCGGGGTCGGGAGGCAAGCTAAAGACTTCATTGTGAAGCCCAATAAGGGCCGAACAGAGTAGTTGCTAGCCCGAGACTGGAAAGTTCTAAATTCCATCGTAGGAATAGTGACGGGGCACTGTCGATTGAGGAGATACCTCTTTATATTAGGCATTGAGGAAGAGTCCATCTGCACGGACTGTCAGGAAGAGGAGGAAACTCCGCTTCACTTTCTGTGCAGATGTGTAGCGCCAGCGAGACTGCGAGGAGATATTTTCGGCACTACGGCCTTGCATACGTCCCTATGCAAGTTAAGGATCTTGCATGGAAGGATATACAGACTTACATAGTAAGGAAGGAAGTGATGGTTGAGGGAGGAGCTGGGGTAGACTAAAAGGTCCTTATAGGCCTACCAGTCAGGTCTCTAGACCTCCCCCTAACTACTACTACTACTACTACTACTTATTATTTAATTTAAGTATAATATATTTTTTATTTATTTATGTTTTTATAAAAGGGATAATAGTTTGGTGAGTTAACATTTAAATTAAAAAATTAATATTACTAAATGCTGCCAAACAACCAAATAATTTCTGCAACTTGGGTAAAAATAGAAAAACTCACATTTGTTTATAATCTAAAGTCTCGAACAGAAATTTATAAAATGTTATGTGTATTAAAGCAAAAAAGTTTAAAAACAGAACATGCACATAGTTGAAGACATAATCTATATATTTAAAACACTAAGACAGATTTTCAAGCAAGTTCGTGAGACAGTTGCGCTGGTACTGCATAAATTTACATGATTTTTTTAAAACCTTTCAACACTATGTGTTGTATTGTTTTTTGGGTATTTTTTCTATAAAACCAATATGTTTTTCTTCAATAACATTTCTGGATGATGTGCTGATTGCGCTTTATATTCTTATGTACCACTGGACACTCATCGCGCCATCTAACGGAAAAGTCAAACAAGGTCTGCCGGGCTAGCCAGTTATTTTAAAATTATAACTTGAAACTTTAATTTATTATTGTAAACTAAGTATAGGTTATTATTTTAAACTCCAGCTAGTAGCTAACACAATATGATCAAAAGCCAGTTGACTTCGCTCTTACCAACAATGTTTCAAAAAATGGCTGAATGAAAAATACTGAATAAGAGTTAATTTAGTGAGCTGTAAAATTTTATCAATTTTAAAATTCAGAAAATTTATTTAGAGGGTATGCTTTAGAAATGTTTACATTTCCATTTTAACCACTCTTATTCAAATAATTTTAAATATGAAGTTAATTCTATTTGAAGTTAAATATAAATTAGAAACCCAAGCCGTTTTGCTTATAAAATGGAAATTAAAAGAAAGATAATACATTAATAAGACTTATAAACGTGGGAAAACACAATAATATAAAAACTTTAACATTTTTATACGATTAAATGTTAAAGAGTTTTAAATACGTTTCGACTTAAAAACGTTTTCTACTAATCTAATTGTATTTTCATAATAATTTTTAAAATAGCTTGTACTGTTTCTTAGCAGATGCCTTACTATTTAATTTGCTATAATAACATTTTTGACTGTCTCTATATAAATATTTGCGGTATGTATTAATGTGCCTCATCATATTTTGACCCTTTATCTCGTTTTTTACAATGCCGAAAAAAGTTAAATACAAATAAATAATATTAATACCTATTTATTACAGAAAAAATTAAACACAAAGCGAGGTAACAGAAAAAAAACTAAAAACTGGAATATCCTTTCCACTTGAATATTAGATAATATAATATAAATAGTCTTTCCATACTGGTAGAAAAAAAAAAGAGCTTTTAAAGCAAATTTAAATTTTTTAGGCGGCCTAATATATCCTCTTCGGAATTCGCTGCCATACATACGGTTTGCTTCTGTTCTAATATGTATGTAAATGCGCATTTTTTGCTGCACTTGGAGATAGGATCTGAAAAATTTAATATGACTGCGTGGAGTTCTACTGTTTGCAGTCACTCTTTATTAAAAACTGTAACACAAGTTATTATAAAATATGATGATGTTTACTCGTGTGGTTTGATGAGATTTTTAGGCAACTCTGCATAGGGCACGGATTTATTATCAGGTCAGTAGTTTTAGAGCAAAAGCATACAATGATGAATCAAAACCAAAACTGACTGTTTATTCATTTATAAATCATTTTTATGATATTGCTATTTTCTTTTTACTCGAGTTCGTCAGAAGGACGGTGATATTTTCTCGAGTCTTTGACTCCCGTAATCACTAAAGAGGTTTAAATTTAGATCAGGTCTAACTTGGCAATTACAGGTTTAAAATGACATAAGTAACAATTAAACAAATAATTTTTCTAAGTGTCTAAATTACAAAATGACAGTCACATAATATACAACCGGTGACCTAACAGTTTTAGTTACCATGTCAATTAGATCTGATTTAACTCTTAAACCCTTATAGTGAATACGGGGGTGAATGTCAGTCATTTTCTTCCAATTCTGCAGCCTAAAATGAAACAAAGCAAAATGGTGGTAGTGTTGCGCAAATTGCTTCAAAATATAAAATAAATATTTCCTTAACCGACTGTGACTGATATCAAATAGTTAGGAAAGATAATTTTATTGTCCTATACGTAAGGTAAGTGTACCTACCACAGACCTAATGCTTATTACCGACCATCACATATTTTTCACTTTAAAACAGTCAGGTGTTGCCAATTTAAACATTCAAATTCAAAATTCTAATATTTGAACTTCCCACCGCGAAAATTGTACGAGTTTGCGGCAACCCGCCGAAAAATACGTTAATTACCTCAGTCTTTATGGCGGAAGCACCCACAATTTCTTAACAAGTGCACCTGATTTGTGTACATCATTATTTAAAGTTAATCTATAAATTAATTTAAGTGTTAAACGATATATATTAACTAGTAGGTTAAATATAATGTTTTAATTTATACTAAAATTTTATAAATTGTTAGAAATAATGTTATAATTAATAAAAAATGATTGGTCGGTGATAGGGGCAGTTATTATATACAATGGTTTTTTACTGACCAGTCAGTCGGAATCATGAAAGTGCGCTTTTTATTTTTTTTAAATTTTTTTATTTATTGAAAGAATATTAAAAGAAAAGGACTATTTTTTTCATATAAATAGTAACTTTTAGAATTTGTAGAGCTATTACCGACCACTTAAACATTTTTATATGCCTTGAGGGTATAAAAACAGTAAAATTTTTAGTTTAAACGTCGAATATTATATTTGTGTTCGATATAAATTTGCAATTGTTTTGGCACCAATACTTATAATATAAACGTTTTCTAACACAGATTATGCGATATTACTACAATACGATAAAAATATTTGTCCAGTCTAACTCAAAATTTTATTTAAATCGACAAAAATAGGTCGGTATATAGGATCTGCATTCTTAAGGGTTTCTTATGACCGACCAACGGTTGGCAAAACGTACGCCCATGATTTTGACTCTTTATTATCGACCGGTTGGTCGGTCGAAATTTAGCGCAAAACTTTTGACAATGTATAGCTCTCTTAAAAATTAATGGGGGTTTCGGACTTGCAGATTATTGCCTTTTGAACCGAATAATATTAATAATTCTAAATTACGTCTTCCAGTAGCCCCAAATAATATGCCAAAACAGAATTCAATTGATTGTGCATCAGATTCTTCCATTACTTTATCACAAATCGAACGAAAGTCGATTCAAAAGAAACTTAAAGAATTTCAAAACAGCTGATCGATTTGGAGTGGTGGAAAATAGTATTATTAAAAATAGGAAAGGGAAAAGGCACATCAGCTACTGTTTCAAATGATGATGTTATTATGAATCCAAAAGAATTATCTGTTAAAGGCAATACTGTTAGAGATCACCCATGTAGGTACTCTTAATGGTAAGTACTTATAATTAGTAAGTGTTATGTCCCAAAATATATGAAATCAATTTTTTTAATTTATTTATTATCCTTTATTTTTAAATGCAAAATTCATTGACAATAAAATTCTTGATGCCTGTTAAGCCTGTAAATTAACTATGAAGGGCAAATACATTAAAGATCCAACTAATGCGCTTGAAGAAATATCTATATCAAACACTATAGAAGAAATCAATTTAAAACTCCAGAAGCTCTTGTACCGTCCAACACAATTCAGGACTTACCTCTAAGCCCATTTGACAACTTTAGTGGTTTCGAAAAATATAACACCTACAAATGCTACATCGAAAGAATATGTAGGATACCAGAAAAAGATAGATGCGGAGAAAAAAAGAAAGAAGAAGAAAAATCAGAGAGGGCGGAAAAAAGAAAAAAATAGAGAAAAAGAACAACCAAAGATACAAACGAAAAAAGTGAGAAAACCTGAAAATTCTAAACCAAATATGACGATAAATAATAATGGCGCAAATAATAAGACAAATGGGACTGCCATTGAGGTAAAGCGCGGCATTGTAATATATGAAGAAGAATACATTCCTGGATTGAGCCTTGATTAAAGTTCGAATGGTGTAGTCGTAAAAATGGCAAGGAGTGGTGTGAATTGGAGGTGACCCAAAAAGGATAATATACTTACACATAAAGAGTTCAAATGAAATTGTATGCAAAATAAATCCACCAAAGTTAATTAACCGCCGAGGCATTTATTGTGTACTTGAAATTGAAGAGCTTAGGAGGGGTTAAGAAAGCAGTTTGTTTCTAAAGAAACATAGTTATAAGCGTTTATGTTTTTTTTTACTTATCTTCGACTTAGAAATGTTAAATCCTTTTTATGTTATTTTTTCTTTATAAAGTGATTTATTATAATATTTTGTATTATACTAACACAAACTACAAAAATTAAATAAAAGCAACTAAAAAAATCAAGGTTAGTATCAGTGATATTCTGCATATAAAATAGTAGTTGGTAATAGGAGCCAAAATGGTCGGGAATAAGAAAATCACACAGGAACGGACGGTAAAGTGTCCATATCAGAAGTTTCAGATAAAAAAAAATATTAATTTTTTTTCAATAAAAGATTAATTTTTCCGTTATTTCTTATTCTATTTTTTAAAAACATTTTAAACTTCAAAATTGAAATATTAGAAAATTGAGTTTTTACTTGTGGTCGGTGAAAGGTACATTTACCTTATAAAAGATTATACATAGATCCGGACGGCTAAACGGATTGAAGTGTCAAAAATGTGTAATGTCTCTACGTTTGCCGTCGGCTATACATATTTAAATAGAACGGATGTTCCTGAAATAGAATATTCCGATGTCAAAATACCGGATAACTGACCGGTGAGAGGTACTTATAGTGTCCACCATCTAAATGTTATTTCTCATTGACCAATATCTATGGCTTGAGTAAAAACTTTAACTCCGTTCAGCTATCCACAATTTTGCAAGCCTCATATTCTCTTTCTAAGTGAAACCAACTCAAGTGTGGCTCAAACTAGCCCCTAGAACTTCCACTAAATTTATTTGTTGTATCTATCGCTCTCCCTCAGATAATTCCTTCAACGAGCTCTTCGACGAATAGAAACCTTTGCAATCAATTTCTTACCAAGCTCATCAGAGAACATATTTGTCATACATAGCCACAATGGATTGGACCTTTTTCTCACCACTCATACAGAGGCTTATGTCGGTTTTGCTCTTGTTAGTGACTCTGAGGTGGCTTTGTGTATTAATTTTGGCGCTAGTTATACTCGTCTTTCAATTAGTTGATTATACTAATGAAGATCTTAAGTCAGAAACACGTGTCTATAGTTGGTCAAATTTCAGTGCTTTAGTGGTCATCCCAAAATAATCCATTTTCTACTATAAACTAGTTCTTGCGGTTAATCTTTTCCTACTTTCGATTTAACTACTCTTGGGTTATGAGTTTCGCCATAGGTGGCTATATTTTTAATTTTGTTTAGATTATTTGTTGCGTTTAGATTGACAAACAAGACTCTTTTTTAAGTCCGTGAAGTTAGCCCCCAAAGTATCTCCAATTCGCTCAAATTTGGTATCATTCGTTAGTGCTTCGTGAGTGCTTCTTAGTGCTTTATTTGGTTTCGTTAGTGCTTTCTTAGTTTCGCATATAATATTTTTTTTTTTTTAATTTCAAGTTTTTCTGATTGACTTAAACTAAGTGTCATTCTTTAGTGCTTCGTCAGTGCTTTCTAGTGCTTTGATTAGTTTCGTTAGTGCTTCCTTATTTTTTTAAATATACGATTACCATTATTTTGGGCCAGCTCCCTAAGATTATCTGATCGGCCCAAACTAGTTCGTTAGTGCTTTGTTAGTGCTCTTTAGTGCTTCAAGAAGTTTCGTTATTACTTCTTTAATTTTGGAAATATCCGTTTATTTTGTTTCAACGCCAGCCTCCAAAGTTTATCTGATCGGCCCAAACTAAGTGTCATTCGTTACTGCTTTGTTAGTGCTTCAAGAAGTTTCGTTAGTGCTTGCTTAGTTTGGGAAATATTGGTTAATTTTGTTTCAAGGTCACCCCCCGTTTTGGTTCTGTTCTTAAGAGAACTGGTACAAATAGGTACAACAAGAAATGAAATTTATGGAAATAGATTTGAAATATTAAATCAATTTTTTGATGCTACTGAATTGTTGCATGGACATTTGAAATAAATTGTGCTTCAAATGTATGGTCCTTACTAGAAAAAGTAATTGGAAAATGTGACATATTAGCCAGTTCCCATAAAATAAAAAAAAATTTCATTCTGCGAAAAGAGTCAAAATCACACACAAATTTTCTTACCGGTAAATATTGACATGATTTCTACTTTAATAAATTCGCTCAAAGAATCAATTACAAGTACCTTTTTCACAAGTTTGAAGTGCAAAAAACATGAAAACAATGTTACCATAGAATGGGCCGTTAATAACCATGTGTGTCTAGAAATCCCCGAATTGGATCTTCGTGTAGAAAGCATTCCGCTAATAGTTCATGTAGCTAAAAAACAATTTATTTGTAGAGCGGAATAATCTTTTACAAACAATCAACCAACGACATAATTGGTCATTATGCAGCCCTTTGTAGGAGAAATGGTGGCTGTTTTGAAATGTATGACGACTTAAGTGAAAAAGTAAAAAAATATTAATAAAGAAGCTTTATTTTGTTTTCAAGTGTTATTCTACTAGAGATGTGTAACTCAGGAGTGAGCTGGCTCAAAGAATCGGCTCACTTAAGCGAGTCACTGAAGCAGCTCCGCGGTACAGATCTTTTTCGATTCTGACTCACCTCTCACTTACAGCGTTTGTGTGCTGTTTGTTACATTCTCGATATGGCGCGACTTAGCGGTCTTAACTCTAGTTTTTATCTTTTTATTTCGGCTGTTTAGATGTAAAATAAATACAAATGTAGATATTAGGTATGGTTGGAACTGCTTCTTGGTAAATACGCATACAAAATATGGCAATTTACTATTTAAGAAAATAATATAGGTTGAAAAATGCAATAAACTTAAATATTATTCATTCTATTATGGAAAAGAACATATGATGCCTTTTTTTCGGCAATATGAAGTCATCTTTAATATTAATTATACAAATATCTATAAGTTTTAATACCTATCTTAAACGAAATAAATAAGAGCCTAATTTATTTGATAAATTTTCAACAGCAATTCTGCATAGTCGGGCTGTATAACATTAAAAATGAAAACACTAAACTTGACTAATTCGTCGCGGTGATTCTTCGCCGTGCTAGCCGAACACGATATCGAATCCACTGTCATTTACAACTACGAGCCGCCAGGGTGGCAGAACCGTGGTCCGGGAGTCAATTCATGAGTTAGGTGTTTAGTGACGTGTATTTCGCTCTTTCGTTTCGCAGCTCAATTGAGCCGACTCAGTAAGCTGACTCAGTAAAGTGAGCCAGAGCTAGTGAAACGCATCATTAAAATGAGTTACATGTCCCATCTCTATATTCTACACGATATAATAACATAAATGTTCTTGCATTTTTACTTTTCATATGTTTTTAATTGATGGATTTTGTTATAATGAATAAAACGATAATTACTCTTTTTTATTAAACCGGTGTTTCAATACTCCCTATAGAAGAATTGTTAACAAAAGAAATAAAAAAAAACAAAGATGTCGAAAAACTGAGTTACTTCCTTAAAAATATGGTAGGTAATAAAATCAAAATGTTTATGTTGGAACCTGACATTAATTAACATTGGTAGTAAATCATACCTTAATTTCTACATACCTTATATAATATTATAACTTTTGATTTAAAAAAAGGCTAGTTTTTGAAATATTTTGCTTTAAAATTACCAAAAAAATCAGTTTATTATGAACATTAGTTGATACCACGTAGAACCTTTTTATTCATGGTTATCTGATCTATGGACTGAACTTGAAATCAAAAGAAGCAAATATTTCCAAAATTCAGGAGTTAATAACGAAACTACTCAACAATATAAAGCACTAATGTTGACACTTAGTTTATGTCGATTAGAAAAACTTTGGAGTAGAGCTTAAAATAATGTTAAGCGAATATTTACCAAGAACAAATGCACCAACGAAATTAATCAAAGCACCAAAAATCACTAGCAAAGTACTAACGAACGACGCCTAATTTGGGTCTATCAGAAAAATATTGGGGACGACCTTGAAACAAAATAAACGAATATTTCCAAAATTAATCAAGCAATAACGAAACTAGTTGAAGCACTAAAAAGCACTAAAGAGCGACACAGTTTGTGCCGATCAGAAAACCTTTAGGGGCTGACCTAAAACAAAAGTAAGGGTATATTTACAAAAATAAGAACGCGCTAACGACGCCTAGTTTGGGTCGGCCGGAAAAATTTTGAGAGCTGACCGTGAAACAAAATTAACCAATATTTCCAAAACTAAGCAAGCACTAACGAATGACACTTAGTTTGGGCATGAAGCAAATAATATCGAAACTTCATGAAGCACTATAGAGTACTAACAAAGCAATAACGAACGACACCTAGTTTGGTCCGATCAGATAACACTAACGAAACTAATCGAAGCACCAAAAAGTACTAACGAAGCACTAAAAACGACACCTAATTTAAGTCAATCAGAAAAACTTTAGGGGCTGACCTTGAAATTAAAAAAAATATATATATGCAAAACTAAGAAAGCATTCACGAAACCAAATAAAGCACTAACAAATGATAACAAATTTGAGTGAATCGGATATTCTTTGGGGGCTAATTTCACGAACCTCTCTTTTTTGGCTTTTTTGCAACTGAATAAAAATATTTAACTTTAAATTAATTGAAGCAAATGTTTAATATAATTACATACCTCAACATGTAGACTAGTCAACTTTTAGGCAAAACTAAGGGTCATATGGGGACGTATCTGGTAATATTTTGGAAAAAATCTAATATACCGGAAGAAGATGGCGGTCTAGTGAAAAGTAAAAAAAATATAAGTAAAAAAATATTTTCCAATTTACCTCAAATTTTGCACAAATATCAGTGTTACATAGGAATGAACTGGTAACATTTTGGTATGAATATAATATAGAAAAACAAAATGGTGGCCTAATAAAATATTAAAAAAATCAGCCTGAAAAAACTACTTAGTAGATTAATTTCAAATTTTGTGCAAGCATTAAGTGTAAATCTATAAACTGCTCTGTGGTCCCAATTCAAAATTGTGGAAAAAATGGCGGCTAAATAAAATTTTAAAGAATTGACTATGAAAATCCTATTCAATTGATTTTAACAAAATGGCGGTGTGTGACATTGTAAAAGCTATTAATTAAATTTATTTTAAATTATGCCGAAGGATCAGGTGTGTCATAGGTAGAAACTATTGAAATATTGGTAGGAAATCAGTATGATGGAACAAAATGGAGTCCAATAAAAATGTTTGAAAAGACAGTAATCACTATAATATACTGAACCTCAACCAAATTGGCCACACTTCAGTATTCTTGATTTAAGGAAAGATTCATAACAAGGGAAGGTCCGGGTAAAGGAAATTTTTTTAATCTGTAAAGGACACAGCCACTGTAAAATTTTTTATTAGTAATTTAGATAGGTAGTAAAAATTGCCGTACGTATCAATACGAAACCTGTCAATTGTATTAACGCATTTAAACGTACTTATAATTATATAAGAAATATTAAATAAATTAATAAAATAACAGGGTAATATTGTAAATAGAAAAATATACTATATATTTAAAAAACCATTTACATTACACAAAACATATTTAAAAAACCAGGTTTAAATTCAAAAATAATATAGCCAGGGGCAATTAATTACTGAATTTATTTAGAATCTAGCTTGGATTAAAAAAAGTTGTATTAATGATAATTTTTATATATACATTTCGTTTTCGTAAATTCCCGATTTGCTTATTCTTGTTTGACTTGAACGTTTTGGTTTTGTTTTACCTAACCTTAAGCATTTTATAATCCGAAAGATTAATCAACAAATAATGTTTATCTTTTTGATGAACTGACATCAAGACCTAAAAGAGTATATTTTGTGATTTGTAATACCAAATTTTGAATAAATTAGTTAGGTGGAACGCTACAGTGGCGTATTTACGGTTGTTTCGGCGTTAAACCCCCCCAGAGCCAGTTTTACCGAAACTAAAATGAAATTAGTATAAAGTAAAGACTATTTCTTTTTTAATCGTCAATGGATTAAATCCCCCTCCAGAGCCAGAGTTACTTAAACTAAGATGGGATTAATATAAAGTGACCTTTTATTTTTCTAGTTGTGCATGGATTAAACCCCTTCACCAAAGCCAGTGTTACCTAAATTAAAATGAGATATGTATAAATTAAAGACCTTAGAAGTAAACACCTTACCTTAGAAGTAAACAAAAGTAAGTGAGGAATAAAGTAAGTCAAAATACTGCGACATACATTAAAAAAAAAGAAATATTTCAGCTAAATCGATACGAAGTTTTGATGAATAAAATATATTGGTTTTTGGTATGTACTAATAAAAGTATCTAGACACAGTCACTAGCATTATACAGTTTTGGAGAAGAATGAAACAATTATATTTATATTGAATTTTATTAAAGATTTAGAACTTGATAATTACGTTTAATGATCAATATTTTGCACATTTGTTCACTTTACTTAACGAGCTGTGAGCCATTTTAATAATGGAGCTACGTTGATACAAAATGTAACTTTTATAAAGCTGTCGACAAGTAAATATCCTCAATTTGATTATGTCACGCCATTTCAGCCATATCATTCTATCAGCCACTTGCCCTTTTAAACGTATCTAATATTTGGTATAATAAATTCTCGACTTCGCACGCAAGCCACGGAAATTAATATGAAAAACTAACCCATTAGTACTTTTTCATCGACCCGCTGCTGTGTGAGCTTGTGTTGCTTATTAAAAATTGCTTATTAGAACTGTGTGTGTATGTTTTACTACTTTGACGGGAAAATCACAATTAATTATTTTAGTTTTACATAACAGCAGTTTAATTATACAATGTTTATATATTTTATTTAATTCCTCCAAAATAGGTTTCAAAAGGTTTTGTAATCGCATTATAAAATAAAAACTATGCAAATTTGCCAGTTAATAGAGTTAAAGTTTCCAGAAATTTAATATCTGTGATAGCAGCTCGTTTTAGTACATTAAAAAAAGACAAAAATACGATTTTCGTTGACTAAGTCATTATTATTTAAATTTTAAAAAGCTTATCTTGTTCTATGTCTATTAAAACCGGTATTTAATTTTCTTCAAGATATTCGGGTAAGTAAGTAAAAGTTTAATGAAGATATATATTTTTAAGCAACTACCTCCGACATATACCATGGTTTCTTGTTTCTTTTGCAGATACAAACATAATTGCATTGGTTTTATCTCTCTAAAGCTAATGATAACCCAAGTAGCACTTTTAGTCATAAATACGTCATTGTTATCACAAATATTTTCATTGAAGTAACCGGAACTTGGTGTCGCCACGTTCTTTTTAAGCTGAGACTACGTAGTCATTACTAAAATAGGGAACAATTTTAGGGTAACTATTTCGTGAATAACATATAACTGTGACTTTGACTATTGCGTAGTTAGTACGGAATTGTGTAGTTCCATTTAAGTAGCCGAATAGTTATAATTCACCCTATTTGTTACTTCCGTATCTCTCTCTTTATTTAATCCATTTGAAAAATATGTATGGTTCTTTTTAATACAAACAAAACAGTTATGGCGACTACAAACACTTAAATTGGGAAAATGGTGTAGAGCGTATAGAATACGTTATTGGTATTTGAGGTAGGATGCAAGCGTTTCACTAAGTTTTCTGGCTATGCCAAGGACTTAAAATTAAAACTCAGGCAATTTCTCTGGTGAATATGCAGATGATAATCGTAAAAAAATTACGCGCCTTTAAAATTCGTTAATTTTCAATACATTTTGGTAAAATATATTGGCGAATTTAAATCTCAAAGATGTAATTTTGGACTTTGGTTTAAATAGTAATTACCATTAAATATCTTATTATAAAAAGTGATTTTTTTTTTAACGTAATGCTGTAATGTAATGTAATGCGTAATTTGTATGCATTTTTAATCTTTATACTCACAAAAACAAATATAGCTAAATATTTATAGGGGAGATGAAAATAAACAATGGCGTTCTATTAGACTTTTACTTTTAGGTTGGCTGCATTTCTTTACTGAGAAAATTACTTAACATCAAGTGTCTACGACTGCTCCCATACGCTCTCATAGTTTTGGATTCTTTAAATACGCAACTGTCACTTATACCCAATTACATTGAAGTCTTGAACACTAAGGTGGTACGAATAAAGTCATCTACAAAGTTCTTATTAAACCTATACTGTATATTATTACCAAGCGGTTAAGATTTGGGAACATGCGGAGAGTTGCGGTACTTGAGTCAATACTGTTGTCTATCATAACTATAACCCTTTGTTTCGTTTTTATTTTTTGTTTCCATAAAATACCGCTTTAGGTTGTTTTGTTGCGATATTTTTAATTTTCTATAAAATGTGGCTGAGTGACGAAAGCTACTTTTTTTTCTTATGGTATGTGAAGCCATTTTGAACCATTTTAACTTGTTACCCGTAGACAATAACACGACACATACACAATTAATTTTTTTTTGGCAAAATATTACTAAATTAATCTACTTTTATATTGACAACCTCTGTCAGCATCAGTTGTAAATGTAGGGTTATGTTAATGTTTAACTTTAATAAATCTATTCGAACTATCTAGTACAAACTTACTTTTTCATTTAGATTTTTAACAAATAACAATATTTGTGCAAGCGAATAATGAGAGTTGTCTGCCAAGTGAATTTAGTAATGTAATATGTACTGAAGAAAGCCTACAGAACAAAGTTTCTTTTATGCTAATCTTAGAGAGCTTCTACCTCAAATTGAAGTGCTGAATGAAATAAAACATACATTAAGACATGAAACAATATTGTCTTTTATAACAAAATAAAACCAAAATATAATAATGTGCAATATTTAATAACATTTCTTGGAGTAAACTTAAACTTAAGACATTTACGGTCATAGTCATCTACACATTCATCACAAACACTTTATAATTACAAGCACACAGGTGAACCAGGCTTAAATACATTTCTTCATATGGCCAATGGCTGAAAACTACTTTTATGAATCAATATACATTTTAATAATCACAAACTAATAAAATGAGACACTAAAACAACAGACCTCATAAGAAACCCACGTAGGTGAAAAGTAAACAAAACGATTTCAGCAGCAATATGGCCGAACCAATCAAAAATTGATGACTCTATTGTTGCCACTGTCCTTATCAAATCACCGATCGGATCTCGTACCAGCACCCTCTTTCTCCGGAACCTCAAGTACAAGAGGTAATAGTTTACTTGTAGTAAATAATTACTGTAATTCTTACTTCTAAGTTGCAACAGAGGAATAGCGACTGGTATAGCAGCCAGTTTAAAGTAGCAGTAGACGATAACTTTTTCTACTCTGCAACAACTCGTTTTACTTGATAGTAATACGTTATCGGAGTACATTTTAACGTAATGGAATAGTCTCTGCAAAGTTTAAGAGGGTACTGATACTTAAAAGTTGTAATTTAGTAAACAGATTAGAAACAGTAACTTTGAATAATTCTATAATGTAACGGAAAAGAAATGACGACCTTGGGGTCAATTCCTTAAGTAGTTGCTTGGCAGTAGTTATTATATAATTACTTTACATACAGTATTATTCGCAGTAACAAATACATATATAATACTTAAAAACGTGTAACCCAAAGTGTTTGTTGATATATAGTAGGATTATTAATAATAAATAAGTAAAAACTCTTATAGAGTAATAGTGGAAACAGTTGTAGCTAGTTTAGTGCTAGCTGGGAATAGTATATCAAAATACTAGTTTCACAAAACACAACCTTAACTTAGATTTAAATAAATGCACTTTTATGAACTCTATTTGACGTTCATAAAATAAAAAGTGATGCAGCCTCAACTAGATTCATTAAATCACTGTGTATTATATAATCCCCTATTGGGTTATTGGCCAGAAACTAATTTTAAGTTTTCTTTCCATGCGGAAGCAGGTTTGTCGATCTGTCATATCAACTACCGAGATTATCTAATAAGAGATTTAAGTGCCTGACCAAGAATTGAGAAGAAGAATTAGAGACCTTAATAAGATTAAGTAGAGCAGTTTTATTCTAAAATACTTTTTTTGCTTATATATATTTTATACTGTTCTTGTTTTATTGATATTTTTTAGTTGCAGTATTATTACTTCTTTACACGCTTTTGTTAGCATCCTGTGTGTTTGTGTTTATTTGTTTGACTTATTCAAATCTTTCAATAAATTTTTGACCCGCTTCCACATAATTGATTAATTTTAAGTTTGACATACGTCCGCATAATAATATAATTTTATATATAGTAATAAACTATAAAATACTAAATGTTCAATTCCTATATACTTTCGGTTAAATTAACATGGAGATTTAAATGTAGATTTTTCCACAAGTTCAGCAAATACACTAAAACATTGTATAATCTTTTAAATTCTGTTAATTTACATATGCATGTCGACAAGCCAACTAGACTTATGTCTCTGTCAACCTCAAAAATTGACTATTTCTGCTCGAATTTTAGCCCGGATACAGTTTAATGTAAGATATCTAATGCAGGATTATCTGATCATGAAGCTGTGCTGGGTTATGCCGATCTTAACGCGTATGGTAGATGCTCTGCAAGGAAGGATAGGCTCATCAGCAGAACAAACTTTAATAAACTTAAATCAATTTCAATCAGATATTCTTTTGGAGCAATTTCATAATGTTATATGAACAAACTTTTGTAATACATTTTCCATTATACCTATTAAAAAGTCTAAAAAGAAAGCTCGGATTACCAAAGGCTTTAGAATGTCTGGGAGGAAAATGCCTTCTCTACATTATATACGTAAATATTCCATAGACAATGTGAATTTTCATAATTGCTATTACGTATCGCAAAATGTACAGAAGGCTCGTGGAAATTGCAAAAAGAACTTACTTTGTGACAAGATCAAGAATGCATCTAACAAATCAAGGGAGTCAAGGAACATTGTAAACCACTTAAGAGGCAATAAAAACGTTCTTCAGGTTTTAGGAAGGCAGATCAACTCAATTCCTTTTATTATTACTATTAAGGATGTACTTCTACAACCAAGAATAATACTTCTTCTGGGTGGGATGGGATCTCCTTGAGGATCCTTCTAGTACTTCCAACTAGGGTGCGCAAAGCTTTTGACTGAGTGAATCACAGAATATTACTGCAAAAGCTGGAATAGATTTTAGAGGCATATCCTTATGGTTTGGATCCTACTTATCAGAACATATCCAGACCGTCTCATTCAATAATGATGTTGAGGAAGGGAAGGTTGATTCTGGTGTTCCACAAGGCTCTGCTCTTGGCCCCTTATTGTTTTTTGGAAAGTAAAACGAACATAAAACCGTTTTTAGTATGATTTATGTATTACTATTTACTATTTTTGTATAATCGAAGTAATTATGACTCAAAATTCCCAGCAACTTACACCCGTATTCACTAAAGAAGTTTAAATTTAGACAGGTAACTTGACAGTTGTAAGTTTAGGATGACATTTTCAAGAATTGAACAAATAATTTTTATAAATTTCACAATTACAAAATGACAGTGACATAAGCGAAACATAACTGGCGAACTAAGAGTTTTAAGTACCATGGCAATTAGACCTGGTCTAACTCTAAGACCTTTTTAGTAAACACGGGGGTTAAAGTTTAACAACTTAAAATGACATGAGTTTGACAGCTCATATTGTTGGATCTTTTAGGTTGCGGACAATCGACAGCTGATATTAAATTCGAAATTATTTATTTCATACAGGGAGTTTACTCTTGAAACTATATAACTAGTTTAAAGCACATCAGAATCTAATCTAATACGGATTATTGATGAGACACAATAGAATGCAATTCTAAAAAATATGCTCGTCTCAAATTGTTTTGTGCTAATTTGTTCGTGCTCTATTGGCCTTTTGGCGGAAAATTTTAAAGTGCTTTTGATTAGCAATAACCAAAAATTTATTTTAGGACAAATACTAGCGAAAAATCTGTCTGGTTTCTTTGATCTTCTTGTAGAACTCTAAGCCTAATTAATATACATTTTTGTGTTTTTTATTTGTAACTAATAACGCTAATAACCAATGTCTATCTAATTCAAACGTTTTTCTTTAGCTTGGTATAAAAAACTTAATAGAGAATATTTGTATTCCACCCCAGTGGCAGAAGGATATCTTAGATAATTTATGCAAAATAACAAAGCCCCTATAATTTCCTATCCAATTCCAGCCATAAATTGATATTGCAAAACCGTAGTAAATCAATTTGCTAAGTAATATTTTTAAAAAGCAAAATTGCTTTTATCTCCTTTGCGCTTACCCTATCCCAGGCGCCATTCTTTTCATCTTTTATGCATATATTCAAATTGTAGTTATATCATTCTAATCTATATAGGCTGATAACATTTAGATTTCGTTAGGCAATATAGCTCCTTCTTTTATATATTATTTCGACTATTTTAAATTTTTTATTTAAAGGGGACAGCTGGGAGGGAAAAAGTAATCCTTTTCCTAGAGAGTTAAAATAGTGTAATTTGAACTTTTCGGTCTGCTTATTTAACTACAATAAATTTAGGTCGATCTGCATTTTTTAAGTAAATAATAAATAAAGCCTGTCCTAATTCGACTTAAGTTAAGCATCATATAGTGACAGATGCAAGAAACAATTTTGCGGTAAATTGTTCACCGTTAACCGATTATTCATCACATAACGCTCATTTATTGTCACTGACCTATACAAGTGGATCAATATTTATCAAGTGCAAAAATCAATAGTGATAAACTATGGGCGAAAAAACGCACATTTTTAACATAACCTTTTACCAGCTGTTTAACGGAAAGGAGCATGCTCGGAAATACTCGAGTATTGTGCCATGCCTAAAGAGTATACATTTTTTGAGGTCTTCGTAAACGAGATTTGTTCAAAAATTGGTGAAAGTGGAAAAAGGTTTTTTAATAACAATGATCAAATATTTGATTATGCTGCAATAGAAAATCAACAGATAAAACTGATTAAAAGTGTTAGTTGGGTAAATGCGAGAATTAGATTTTACAGTTTCACAATGAAACAAACTGAAAAGATAAACCGGAAATTAACTAGGAAAAAAATTGTTTCAGGGCAATAATGATAGTATTTTCATTATACAACAGGATTCGTAGTATAAATATTTTACATATTATATTGCTAATTTGATTTACTGGAAATCATAAATGATAATAATGTAAATACAAAAATTCTTACCAAAAATATGTAATAAACTAAACATTTTTTTGTATTAAAATTAATTTGTTAAGGAGGCATTGTGCTCTGAATAACGTATATCATTGTTACTGTTTTTTTTTAGAATTTTATAGTAACCACAATAAATACAAGTGCTGATCAACGTAAACTATATTCTAGTTTTTTCTACAAATTGTAATTCTGGGGATATGAATTTTAAATCTTTTGAAGTACTTAATGTTTCTATACTTTTGTTACTCTCAAGCCAGTCATCACCTATAGGCCAATTCTCAGAGGCATGAAAGATTACACAGTTAGAAACAAATAAGGTTATGGATGTGTTCATTTAGGAGTAAATTGGGAGAACCTCAAAATACATAAACAAATTCAGGGGGGAAGACCGTTAAATATGCGCCACTTCCATATCTCCGCAACTATGCAAAAAGTCGTTCAGTTCTTTTGTTCTTTATTTAATACCAAGAAATAATAATAGATTTTTTTTAATGTGAATTGAAGCCTATCGCGGGCAAAGTAATCCAAATTTTGAGATACAATTTTAAGTAACTCTTGTAAAAACTTTCAGTTAAACTTTAATACAAATGCTCAAAATTTCTTTGGTTTTAAATTAAGACCAATCATTTATTATTTCCTGCAAAGTGCAATCCATGTAATTTATCCCCGAGACATTTTGAAGTACGGTCCTGATCAGTCTTTCCGATTAGCAGACAGGATAATTTGTTCTTCATATTTTTATTGCGCATGCTTGAAGTTACTCAACTTTTCTATTTTTAGCCTCGTTAATTTCCCATATTCGTGATTATTCTTTGAGGATCTAATCGTATTATATCTATTTTTATTGTAGAAACTAATTAGGAAATGGGATTTTTTTTGCTAAAACTGTAAGAAGTACGCACTTTGAAAGAAATGTCACACAATTTGTTAAAGTTATTGAGAATTCTAGGAAAATATTTGAACAGTCTGGGTCAGTAAGGGCAGACAACTAGTTTAAAATTGCAGTGCCCGATTAGAGGAAAATATTGCTGCGATGAGTGCTAATATTAAGAAAAACTTGAGAATTTCATCGGAAACGTTCCCAAGAAGTCATCATTGAAACATTGGACCTTATTTCTATCAGAATGAAGCTGGTAAGACAGGTTATCGTGAATGGAGTTTGATTTATGGAATCAACAACATGTGCCTTCAATGTCAATTTCATTATTTCTATATATCAAAAAACACAACAATACCTTTAAACCTCAAGGAGTTTTTGTTTTCAGGATAAAATAGTTGATTTTAAATGTGCTATAAAAAATTAACACGTAATCCTAAGAATTATAATTCATTTTTCTCTCTAAATTCGGTCTTGTGGGATCTTATGGAATAAAAAATATACCACGGTTAATATTTTCATAAAACGCAAGTTTGTTATCTTTTTTTTGCACATTCACTTAACATCAATGAACTAAACATATGTGTAGTCTAGCAGTGCTAAAATAAAAGCGTATTATATATTTTAGGTTTTCTTATTTTTCTACGAACCTCGTAAAAACTAGGCAACAATGTTAAGCCGCAACGTCTCCTCAATAAAATCTCTCTTAAGACCCCCTTTGGCTCGCGCGAGTGTGCCTTAGTAATTAGGCAAGTTTCATCATGGCGGTAATCCCTGTTAATGTGCCGAAGCGGCCCAAGACGTGACCACAAATTCCCTGAAGTATCACTTGTTTCATTTACTAACGTTGATAAAGAGCTAGTTAAACGACTCCGAATATATTACCTAAGAGACATTAAGCACATGAACTGCGTTCTGTATCTTACTACATATCCTGATCTCTGGAGAGGTCGAGATGATTTAAGCTCAGTTTGGAGAATCTATTTGATATATCCTGACCTGAGCCTTGGAGAGAATTTGATGCATATTAAATAAGGAACTTTGAGTCATAAACTTATTTCACTTTAGTATTTTGTAATTCGGAACATATTTACCAATTCTTTAAATTTATACAGATTACTTTACAAACAAGTTCCTACAGGTTTTAATGGAATGTAAAAATAATAAGTGCCAAAAAATTTTGTAAACCTAGATTCTCAAAAGCTTCACAAAATCTTAACATAGTTATTTAAATATCAGAACTGAGAAAATAAATTCTCTAAAATTTGTCACAGTTATCTTATGTACAGGGCATCTCACGTAAGAAATTCAGTCGATTTTACTCCGGTATGGTTTAGTTAGAATTAAAATTAAAAAGCCATATGTGGCTTTTTTCCACACTATCAGATTATGTCGTCAAAAAAACAACTATAATCATAAAAAAAAAACATGGCGGAATAACAGGTTTTTAGAAAAAGATTTCACTCTGTAAATTATTTGATAGTTGAGGTTATACGAAATATTTTTCAGTATTGGTTTTTAAAATTCACTTCCGATTTAACCGTAAATGACATCGAAAATATTTTTTTTTATAAACCCATGTAAAATATAAATATTATATATTTATCGCTTACATTTTCTAAGATATTCGTATCTGAATATTACCACAGCTTGTGTTTGGGTCAATAGACTAGATAGTTAGATGCGAAAAAACTCTTATTCAATTGACTTCAATTTTCGCCCAAAAATTGGATATGATATAGAGATAGTCTAGTAGTATTTTGATATGAATTCAATATGTCAAAACAAAATGGCGATCTAATGAAATTTTTAAGAAACTAGTGCAAAAAATTACTTATTAAATTTATATTAAATAATGTTCAAAAATTAAGTGTGGCATAGGTAGAAACTGGTAAAATATTGGTACGAATTCAATGTGGTGGAACAAAATATTGCCCACTAAAAAAGTTTGAAAATACAGTAAATGTATATGTGTTACTAAATAGGTATTTACGGAACTAAACTGGCTCCCACTTCACTAATCCTAATAAAAGGAAATGTTCAAAATGAAGGAAATTTCGGGTAAAAGAAATTTACCGATTTTTTTCTAATACAATTAGTTTTTAAACACTCTAAAAAAATAAAATTATATCTACATATATTCTCAATTTTTATTGTTAAAAACTTACAATTATCAACTACTATAACCTAATTGAGACGTTATTTCAGATTGTGGTAGTATTATGACGAAGTATATTTTTTCTCGAATAGCCCTATATTTTACTAAAGTTCATCATTTTGTTTTCAAGGAATTTTTTACGTAATCTTTAGCGTTAGTCTCGGATTTTATCCTGCATGGCGGTTAAGGAGACTAATACTGAAGCAAACATGTGTCTGCTTTAATATTAGTAAAAGTGTTGCTCTAGTAAAACAACAACCAATGTTCAGATTAAGAAACGTAGCAGTTAGGCTGGGTATTAATTCAGTTTTGTTAAGCAAACATGTGTCTGTTTAGTATTAGTAAGATATATTCTAGAGTTATGACCGGAGTTCTGCAGAGTAAAAGTGATTTATTCGGAGCTTCATTTATGAATTTATAAATATAATTATCTGCAAAAACCTCCAGTTTCTTTGATGCGTACCTTAACAAGTAATTTCACTTTAAGAAACCTACCATTATTGTTCTCTTTAGTATTAAAAGTAGACTTTAAATGTAATTCGATGCCTATAACGTAGACCCTTTAACGGGCTTCCCTATTTGTTCAAAATACGCATGGAGTACTTTTTGTGATACTATCAATATTATTTTACTTGCGCATAATCAGATTTATATTGTTTTTTGGGCTTTGATGGAAGAAGATTTTGATTACTTCATAGGTGGCGTCCAATAGGTCTGATACGAATAATCCTGAATTTACTTTTAAATAAAACTCTGTTACAAACTGCGATTTGGATAACTAATGTTCAACAACTTTATTTTAACAACCACAAAAAAAACTTTTGTTGTTATTATCGGGCTATCGGATCATGACAAAAAAAAACAACTAAAATTCACCCTATATAGAAGGTTTGAAAATGTAGGTTATATGAAATATGTTTATATATTTGGTAGTTTCACTTCCGGTTTAACACCGAAAACGACAACGAAAGCAAAATGTTCGTGCATAACTCCCCATATTTTTTTTGACAGATCGACAGAGCTCTTCCTCCTGATTTTAAAATTGAATAAAAGCTTGTCCTACGTATTCTTCTTCATTAAATAGACGTGATATTTTCAAAAAAATGCGAAATTATTGCGGTTGAGTTTTTAACTATCTGTATCCGACAGTCATGATCAGTTTAACCTAAATGAAAAATACTATTTACTACGTATTTGCAAACGGACCTCAAATCGGAAAGACACGTTATAGAAACCAATTAAATAATCAAATTATTCAAAATAATAAACATGTTGCCATTAAACATTTTCAAGTGGATGTTGTGGAAGCAGAATTGAAATATTAAAGATCCGAAGAAGAAATATAACGATGGTAAAAAAATCCTCATTTCCGGTGTACTCCGTTCACTGCTCTTCTTTTAAAAAGAATAATTTTGCTGATTAAAATTTAACATATTGCTTTTTCTCTGCTAGACAGAATTGCTTCCGCCAGTAAGATTTTCTTTAAAAGTAAATGTATCTAAGAATACTTCAGGTGATAACAAACAAATATAACCATATACATACATACATACATACCAACTTAAATGCTAAGAATAAAAAGAAGCGCAATATTCCTTAAATATGCATTTCCTATTGATTAGGTTTTTGGTTTATTGTCCATACGTACTTTGGAAAAAGATGCTCGCATATACTGGAAAACTATATTTTTATTACTATAATAACATTAATCAAATCAGGTTGAAATTTGAGTTTAAAGAAAAATGACAATAGCTTTCAGAAAAGTAATTGAAGTTTACTGCGTTTAACTTTTTTGGGTGGCTTGCGACGCAAAAACAATACCTAAAAGCGTTTTAGTCACTTTACCAATGATGATATTTAATTTTAACAGGAAGGCTGCAATTCTCTTTAGAAAGGATAATCGGAAAATGGACAAATTGCATTTGCAAGAATTGTACAAGCAATTTAATTAAGATAACTATGTAAAACATTATTCGAGTTGACCAGAGGCGTGGACTGAATAAATATATTAACCCTGGTTTCAGCGGAAAAAAAGTTCACTTCTTTTAGCCAAATGAGTTTGCATTGCAGCCTTTTTTCCTTTGTTTTAGTTATACAATGGTTTGCTGCTAATATATTGTTTTAAAAAGAACGCTTGATATAGGTTTTTAAATAAAAACGCTAGAATTAAAATTTATGTGACTTGTTGTTTAGTTTGTGCCAATGAATCATAGCTCATCGGTAGTGTAGATTTTCAAAATTTTTAAATCACTGGATAAGCATTTTACAACAAAAGACGGGATGTGAAACATTATCGTGTTGACAGTGGAGAGGACTTAATACATATATTAAACAGTTTAATATGTATTATATGGCAAAAAATAGGATCAGTTGATTTAGACATTTGAGTTGCTGCCATTCTCCTTTCATTTCAATTATCGCAGTAACTTGCTGCTGATATACTGTTTTTAAAAGAACTACATTTAAAATATTTTTTCTACAAGCGTGCGGAAAAATTAAATTTTCAATACATATTTTAGTGCGGAAAATTTGTTTTTTAGCAATAGTGTGGAAAATATTTTCAGCGCTAGTGCGGAAAATTTTATCAACAATCCAGGGTAACATAACAACCAAGTTAAATTTGTTGTGATTAGCAACCTGTTGAATATACATCGCGACCCACAGCAATTTGGTTGAATTGTAGCTCGCGAACGGAAGATGCATTAATTGACATTCAAATTAAAGATAACATTATTTTTTGAGAGTTTATATTCTTTCTCCATGGACGCGGTCAGCATACATATTATTATAATTTTGCATTAATTTATTAATTACCTTACAAAACTTACCTATATAATTACTACCTGTATATCCAAGTCATGCTATTTTGTTTATTATCAAAAATGACGACGTCAAACATTTTTTATGTATGAGAATTCAATTTAAGTCCGAGTTTTTTTTGTAGGGTTTATAGTCCATATCTCAATAAAAATAAATGTAGTTGAAACCTCAATAGAAGGAGTCCCAGAGGTGATTATTGAGGCCGCAAACAATGTTAATTCATTTTAACCTGAAAAATCGGAAAGAAGATACTACAAAGATTGTGAAATATTTAGCAATGGTGCCTACAAAAGAAAATAAGCAATTATGAAAAGGAGAAAGTATTTTAGTTTATTTATCTGAAAACAATGTTTAAAGTTAAAAAGAACATTGATATGAGCAAATACTTCAAAGTAACCGCTTTCCTAAAATAGAAAAGCCCGAAAAAATCTAAAATTTTAACTCAAGATGACATCAACAAGTTTTTGACAGAAGCTCCCGATCATGTTTACCTGTTAGTGAAAATTGCTACAATTATCGGGATTGCGGGAGCTTGCAGACGGGAAGAAAAACTTAATCTTACGTTAGACAATATTCAAGAATAGGATTCTATGTTTCTTTTTAAAATCCCAGACGACAAAACCCATCGCAGTAGAAATTTTGTTGTCACTGGTGACTAACCTAAATTTAATTAAAAAATTATGCATCGTTACATCCCTCGTCAAAGATTTTTCGTTAACTACCGAAACGGGAAATGTACTGTTCAATGCATTGGTATGAACAAATTTGGAAAAATGTCAGCAGAAGTTGCAGCATATATAAAGTTGCCTAATCCAGAATAATATACAGGGCACTGTTATAGGCGGTCATCTGCGACTATATTGGCGAACGCCGGAGTGAGCATAACTAACCCCATGGGGGATGGATGTCTACTAAAGAAGCAGAAGGATATTTAGATGAATCTGTAGAAAACAAAACAAAAATGGCGAATATAATTCTGAATCCAAAAGATGTTCCTGCTATGTTCCTTGTTCATCAACTTGCTCACGACCTCCAGCTACCCTTAAACCAAACACAATTTTTCCAGAACCCTGTCCCAGCACGTCAGTAGTATAGAAGGCGGGGTACTGTGACCGAGGATGGCCTGTCTGTCCAAAGATTGGGTGTGTCCAACTTCTTCGGCGACGAAGTGACACAATCCTGAAAAATGCCTGAAAAAGGCCGAAGAAGTGGTCGACAATGACCAGAGGCTGTTGACCAGAAGGGCCTTATTAGTGTAGGTGTTCAAAAAGTACGTGTTAAAAAGTGACACAATCCTGAAAAATGCCTGAAAATGGCCGAAGAAGAAGTGGTCGACAATGACCAGAGGCTGTTGACCAGAAGGGCCTTATTAGTGTAGGTGTTCAAAAAGGCGTTGAGACCCGTCGGGTAGTTTTATTTTATGGGGGGATGGTGGTGTTTTTATAAGGATGTAAATAGGTAGAAGCAAAAAAGACTTATATGTGAAGTGTCTTTTTGGCACTCACACACACACATGCACCGCTATAATTATTACTAATTTGTTTCTTGAAGAAAAAAAAAAAAAGCCCACGCGCGCCCGCCTGGATTCGAACCGTCGACACCGAGATTTGTTTTTTGTCAAATTTTGAACTTCTAGACTACTACTACTACCGCCATGCAGTACGTCGTAATAAGTAAACAATTTAGATGATCTTGTTTATCTTTTAAACGAGCAATAATAGTAATAATACGCAGTTATACAGTACAACACATGTGGTAAAAAAAAAAAAAATAGAATGTTTGTAGGGCTTCACGCCGCACTTCTGGTATAATTTCATGAGCCGAGCCTCGCCTCGCCGAATTCCGTAGTACCGAGAATTGTTTTTCTGTTAATTAAAATTAATATGTTCGACGTAAGACTAGAGGTCAGGTTCGCAGATAAGAAAAGGTCGAGTACCGAGAATTGTTTTTCTGTTAATGTTGGACGTAAGACTAGAGGTCAGGTTCGCAGATAAGAAAAGGTCGAGGATGTAGATAAGGAGATGTTTGTGTAGTATTGAGATGAGCAATATTTGAATAAATACGTAAAATATTAGTTTTTGGAAAAATACCGAGAATAGCTTGTTTTCATTTTCGACGACGACGACGACGGAAGACTAGAGTTCAGGTTCGCAGATAAGAAAAGGTCGAGGATGTAGATAAGGAGATGTTTGTGTAGTATTGAGATGATCAATAATAATGTTGTTATAATAAATAATATTTGTTTCGAATAATAGCTTATACCAGATGATAAAAAACGTATAGCACTTAAAGTAATTAATATATATGTAAAATAGCCTCGTCTAACCGAAAATAAATGAAACAAATAATTATATCTTTAATATATTTTTTATTATTTAAATCAATTAAACCTTTCAATATAAATTCTAGTCCTATTTTTTCAACTTTTTGTTTGGGTTAGGGTTTACATTAGGTTGGTGGTGGTATTTAAATTGCTGAGTGTTATAATATGTTTCATGTTTAATTCTGTTCCAATATTTTCTGGTAGTAGCATCCTCTATTTCAGCGCTGTGAAATCTCCAGTTCATTTCTTCCCACTCCCATGGTGTGCGTGGTTGTGCTTGATAGAGTCGAAAACAATCAGTGGTGGAATCCGTCACTATTGCAGATTTAATGTCAAATAGTTGCTTTGCAGATGGTACAGGAGGGCAACTACTGCTACTACTACAACCACCACCAGATATCTAAAATGAAAAGTCTGAGAATCTGACATGGACTCCCTACAGTACAGATCAATTGGTTCGGTATTTAATGTAGATGGTAGACTGTGTTTTTTAATTGATGACTCACAGAAACAAAAAAAACGTTGGCAGCTGAAGCAAAATCTGGAACCATGTACATGAGTACATAGCGTAATGGGTTTAATTTTTTTGTGTGATTGAATGTTGGAGTAAAATCGTTTAGGATTATCTATGGCAGAGTACCAAATATCCTTCTTATCATCAGTCTAAAAAGAAAAAATTAATATATAATTTTTATCACTGTTATTATTATTATTATTATATTACCATTTTTGATTGAGACTAATGAACAAGAGGCCTGCAGTCAGCTGTAGACTACTTGTGACAAGAGAAGAACAAGAATACCAGTTTACAATTAAGATATTAAGCTAATCATGAAATCCCCAAGGTAATGTGTCTGTGTAACTATAATTTACAATTCGCTTATCATCGAATGGACTTAGTGCAGTTTTAACTTGTTTCATTGTATAAACGTTGTGTTTTTCAGACCTAATATAATTTTGAGGGACATCAATAGTAATATTGTTAAATAAACATTCGTAATAATCATCAAATGATATGCATTTTAAAACTGAAGATTGAACTCCCTTAGCTTTTTTGACAATTCCTATATTTGAAACCATATTTTTAAACTGATTCGCGTTTATGCTTTTGTCAGCGATGTTTTTATCAGTATCATTGTTTTTAAGCAATTTAAAACAATACATTTTAGAACGTAAACCAATAAATTCAGTCATAATATTTCCATTATTTTCGTCTTTCATTAGTCCGTAAATCTTTTTATTTTTAAGTGGAATATCATATACATTATTTTTAGGATAGTCAGATGTATCAAATAAGTGTATGTCTTCTTTAATGTGAGCATAAATATCAACATCTGAAAATTGATATATTAAACTATCTGTATCAGTGTATAATAATTTTGAGTTGGATTGAAATTTTGGTTTAATATAATTGTAATGAAAATTGAATAAAATTGTTTTCGAAATATCCAAAATTGACATTTCAATATAAATGGGTTTATTAAATTTAATATTTAATCTATTCATTTCAATAAGAATCATGTCTTTATCAAATATTTCACAACTATGAAAATTAAGTTGAGAGATATAATAATTTGCGCCAAAACGTCCTGACCATTTAGTAACCACTTTTACGTCTCGGTATTTTCTTACATTTTCAATGGTTTTACCGTAAGGTGCATTATTCATGAGTTTAAAAAAGTTCTTCTCAAAATCATTTTTGCTACGTTTACGTAGTTCAATATTTAAATCAATATAGGTTTTTAACCATGGAGATTGTTTAAATTTTAAACATCTATAAATATTTCCAACTTTAAGACCCAGCTGAATAGCTTGTTGTAAAGCTATATAATGAATAACATATTTTTTTTTGTCAAAAAGTGTATTTAATAATTTGGGAATAAGAGTCGCAGAAGTGGGAGGGACTAAATGCTCAGGACAAAGTGGTAAATCTTTATGTAGGTCAAATAAATTTTTGGGATATTGAAGATCTAATTCAAAAATGTAACCATAATCAGAATCAGTGGGTATTTCTAAAATATTTAACTCATGATAAATATCCTCAATCCATTGAAAATCTCCAGTGGGTAGAGGATAACTCATGGCAGCTCCATATAAGTTGTTTACGTCAAAATACATAAGATAAGTAGTTGGTTCGTGAGGTTTATAATCACTGCCCAAATATTTATTATTAGCCTTACCATATCTATTAGAACACTGAAAAATACCACCTCTAATTCCTTTTTCAATAAACATAATCATATCAATGTCAGTTAATAAATCAAGCTTTACTTTAGTTATTTTTAACATGCTGTCAAATGCCAAACCAGGAGCCGTAAAATAATGTAAACTATCTAACTGGTAAGTATTTAAACAAATTTTCCGAAAATTCTCAAAAACATCGACGAGAAGTAAGACATCAGTTTTTAAATAGAGTTCAGCGTATTGTTGAAGAGTCTGAATATTAAAGGTGTCCCACACTTGGCATGCATGTTGATATTCCTCTGGTGAAATGGAGGAATTATGAATTTTGCTAAAAAATTTTTCAATCGGTGGCAAACATTTTGATTGCAACTTTTCCCAACAGTCAACATATTCATATGGAAAAACCCCTTTTCGTGTAACTAACTTAAATTGTAATTCATTTTTATAAAATCGTTTTGTAACTGTTTTCTGATCATCATTTAGATATGAAGCTAATTTATTTAAACTACTAGCCATAAATTTGAAAGAGTCTAAAAATCGAAATTGAATGTTGGAATTTTCAATATATTTTGTAAATGAAATATATTTCTCTTTATTGATAGGAAGTATACTTATTTTTCCTTTTATATCAGTACAAAGGGTTTTTATTATGAAATGACTGTCGTAGCCAGAGAGATTGTGAAATATTACAGGGATAAAGGGTTTATTTTTAAAGTTTAAATTACAAGAATTGTGTGCAGGTCCCCTATAATTTCCAGTTAAGTGGCAGTGATCTTTAACTTTGAAATCAGTTTTGGTAATTTACACCCACCCGTAGAGCTTTTAAGATATTTTAATTCTAATGGTACTTGTAATATATTTTATAATCATTCTCAGTTTCAGTCCTACAATTCTTACAACTGTGGCCATTTATGTTTGAATTTTTTATCTCATATGGAACAATGAATAAATAGATTAACATTATCTGGTTTGTTTCATTTATTTTAATAGATTTGTAGTGATCGTTTCTCTCTCTTTTAGTTATAATGTCATATACATTTACCTTATCGGGGAAAGAATCAACAATTTCTGCAAAGATTTACCCACCAATTATATTGAGTGAAAGTGACGAGTACGTTTTAGGTTTAATAAATTTCGAAAGTTACAATTCAATTCCAAATGTGGATAAATCAAACAATGTATTTCACTATGGTAAAAATAAAAAAATAGAACTACCTGAAGGCTCTTATGAAATACAGGATATCCAGAACTACTTGTTTAGGGCGTTAAATTTGGAAAAAGAAGGTGATCCAATTGTACTGCGATTGCAAGCAAACCATAATACACTACAGTGTGAAATAAAATGCAATAGGTCAATAGACTTTTCAAAAGACAACTCAATTGGAAGTTTGTTGGGGTTCAAAAATAAAGTATTGGAAGCAGACAAATTGCATATATCCGAAAACCCAGTAGATATATTTAAGGTCAACTCCATTGCTGTAGACTGTAATTTAGTTACAAATGCCTACAATAACGGTAATCTGGTTCACATAGTTCACATGTTTTATCCCGAGGTGGCGCCCGGTTTTAAGATTGTTGAAAAACCCTCAAACGTTATATATTTACCAATAAACACGCGCTATGTGGATGAAATATTGCTTAAAATAACCGATCAGGACGGAAAATTGGTCAATTTCCGAAAAGAACTGATAACAGTAAGACTACATCTAAAGCAGGTATAAGAGCATGGTTTTTCTTTATGAAGATAATGCATTAGGGTTACCCATTAAGTACCATAAAAACAAGTCGTCCACTGGAATAATCAATAGTCCAAGACTACGTGAACATCAGTTAACATCTGAAAATAGAGCTTTTTTAATTTCCTTAGGATTTAAACTAAATAATAATAATAATAGGAAAAATAAGGAGATATTGGTGTAGTTTTAAGTTACTTCTTAGTGCAAATCTTCGACACTTTTTTTTAATATTCAACTGAAATTGTGCCTATAGTCAAAGAAATGAGTTCCAATATTCTAAAAGTAGGAGGCAACGTAATAAGTGATGATTCAATAGTTAGTTACCAATATCATACACATCAACCGTACTCTGCTACGACTTTGAACAACAACGATGAAATTAGGATACCTATTCAAACCCAAGATCTCTATACCTTACCTAGTCAAAGTTTTCTATACATTGAAGGCAAACTGACAAAAGAGGATGGTACATTTAGTGACAACATAAAGTTTACCAACAATGGTCTTATGTACCTTTTCGAAGAGATCCGTTACGAATTGGGAGGAGTATGCATAGATCGAGTAAGGAATCCTGGAATAACCTCAACTATTAAAGGTTATGTATCGCTTACGCGAAGTGAAAGTTCTAATTTACAAAATGCAGGATGGAACACTGAAAACCATCCAAGTCTATTAGATGACAAAGGAAACTTTAGTGTATGCATTCCCTTAAAACTTATAATGGGCTATGCAGAAGACTTTAATAAAATTATCATGAATATTCGACAAGAATTAGTGCTTATTAGAAGCAACAATGATTTGAATGCAATATGTCAGTTGGCCGATAGAAAGGAAACTTATAAAATTGCACTTAGTAAGGTGTTGTGGAAAATACCACACGTCACCGTGAGTGATAGCCAGAAGTTACGTCTGTTAAGACAATTTGAAAGTAACAGAGATTTGAATATTGCTTTTAGAAGCTGGGAATTACATGAATACCCTCAGCTGCAACAGAGTAAAAATCACAGTTGGGCAGTCAAATCATCAAATCAGCTGGAGAAACCTCGTTTCATAATAATAGGGTTTCAAACCGATGTGAAAGGAAAAATTGCTAAAAACAGCAGTCATTTTAACCACTGTGGTTTAACAAACCTAAAGGTTTACCTAAATTCAGAAGTATTTCCATACGATAACTTAAACGTGGACTATGACACCAACAAATTTGCCATTCTTTACGATATGTATGCACAGTTCCAAAGATTGTATTATTACAAACGTCACAGCGATCCATGTTATGAACCTGCAAGTTTTAAAGGTAAAGCTCCACTGGTAGTCGTCGATTGTTCTCGACAAGGTGAAGACGTGCTGAAAGGAGGGGCCGTAGATGTTCGCATAGAGTTTGAAACAAGTAAAGCAGTGTCTGTCAAGACTACAGCCTATTGTCTTATTCTACACGATAGACTAGTTAAATATAATCCTCTAACTAGCACAGTAAAAGTTCTTTAGTAGAAAAAACAAAAAAAAAAATGTACGTTTTGGACGTTCAAGGATTTCAATATGGAAACACTAGTTTTTTTTGTAAAGAAATTGCAATTCTGGATACTTCAAGTGGTAACTACAAGCACGCAATGGTTAAATTTCAATTTGATCTAAATCTATTTAAGTACAAGATTGAAAACCACATGAATTAGTTAACTCGAAATATACATGGTTTGGAATGGTTTAGTGATCGTTGTGGTGGTGGTGGTGGTGGTGTTGGAAGTATTATTATAAACTATGAAAACTTGACAGATTTTATCAAGAATTTTATCAATACATCTTATGGTGTTGACACTGTTGATGGAGCAAATGTCATAATCGCCGTAAAGGGAGGTCAAAAGAAAGAGTGGTTAATCAAGCTGTTGGAAGAGAATTACCATGTAATTGATTTAGAGGAAAACAACTGTCCTTCTTTGGAAAATTTAAAGAAAATGTTAAAATCTAATCACTGTAATAAACATGTAAATAACGACTTAAATTGTGCGTTAGAAAATGTATTTTTTATATACTACTACTGGAATTTGCTACACAGTAAAACCTTGTAAACAATTTTGTAAATAAAACTGTATATTAAATAAACCATTTTGTTTTTTTTTCTCATATAGTTAAAATGCTGAAAGTGGGAGTGATTAAATTTAATATAAATACCTGCAGCTCATTCAAAGTAAAAAAAAAAAAAAAATTAGTTCACATTTCGTTCGTGGACTGAGTGGTATTACAAGTTCTATTTATGGAGTCTATTTCAGCCAACTCTAGTTTTAAACAAAATTCTAAAAGAAAAACTAACAACGATGAAAAATGGTTGCTGACGTATGGACCGACTACGCTGTGTATTGAAAAAGCAAGAGCGTTAATTCCACCTGGTGTAAATAAGTTTATTTTATGTTTATATATAAATCGAGGATGGGTGAATAGTGGCATAAAATTCATACCTGTGACGTCTTCCATTGAAGAAACAAGAACTTTATTAGAAATTGTGTTTAAAAATTTCACATACAAATTACCAAGTGAGGAAAAGATGAAAAATCGACGGAATATTTATAAACACGCGGCACGGGAAGAAGCAGATGATGGAATGTTTTCTATTTGTATTGCCGAAGAACACGCCTACATATGTGTTGCTAAAGCTATGCATTCAACAGAAAATTATAAGGAAACCTTCTTTGACTTTCTGGAATTTCGTTACCGTAAAAATAAGGAAGAATTACGAAATATGTGATTGTAACTATTTATTATTACATACATGTACATTATTTTTAACACTTGTTATTTTTCTAAGACATAGCATAGATAAAGAATCTGCATTTAATTCATGTTCAGTACGCCTTGATATATATTCAACACGACGCGATACTCTTGCTACACAATCTTCAATACTTTTCATTTGATTCATTTTTATGACATGTAATGTATTGTTGATTAAAAGTAACGCTGTTTTACATATATCGAAATCAAATTCCATTATTGTCTTTACAATTAATTCTTCGTAAGTTAAATATATATAGTTAGCTTTTAAAAATATACACTGTATAAGCATATTTTTCTTTTTTGTTTTTAAAGTAATATTTCGAATATCAAAAAATTTGAAAGGTTTGTAATTTACTTCTCTTCTTGTATCAGTATATATTATATCTCTATAATCATTTTCTATGAGTTTCTCAATAAAAATATTTAACGCTAATAAACATACCTCTTCTTTCAAAGGATTGAGTTCGATATAAATGTCTATGTCGGAAAATCTGTCAGTCCGTCCTACCAAAAAACTAGGAAAGCCTCCTGCTACGAAAGATCTTAACGGTACAGATTTTAGAAATAACGTTATAATTTTTAATTCATCTCCCAGATTGTGTGAATATCGAATAGTTTCAATTAAAGGTTTAGAAGTCCAGAACTTTTTAGAGCTGAAATAATCGTAACACTCTCCCAATGTTAAATCTTTCTAAAATTAGTAAAATAAATTGATATTAATAATAGTAATAAAATATTTATTTTTATTTATATTACATAGCTTGATCCCGCTTGGCTTGGTCCCGCTTGGGTCAAATTCTTCTGCTGCTTCTCCTCCTCCTCCTCCTCCTCCAAATCACTAAAGATGTCTTCAAATAGCTTTCTTTTTCCACCCGATTCCAGTATTTTATGTGTTTGTTGTTGTTTTTGTTGTTCTTCTGTATTATCATCCAACAAATTAAATTTATACCTTTTAACAACCTTTTCTAAAATCTTGAAATCTTCATTGTTTTCAATTTTTGTTCTCATATAACGAACCGGTAAATTTCCAAACTTCCTTTTTAAGGTTATAGCCTTAGGACTGTATGTTAGTGATATAAAAATTTTATCACCTTTTTCCAGTATTTCTTTTACACCATACCTACAAATTTATACACAACAGTAGAATACATCAACCCACTTCAAAACACACACACACACACACACACACACACACACACACTTTTCCCTAGCGGATAACAATCGGGCAGTGAACTGGTCACTCCGTCAAGCCGATCAAACCATACAGTTCGCACGTAGCCAGACAAAGCACTTGCTACACGCGAGCACATTATGATTCAATATGTAACTTATATCTATTCACACACACACACACACACACACACTTTTCCCGATCAAACCATACAGTTCGGTAGCCAGACAAAGCACTTGCTACACGCGAGCACATTATGATTCAATATGTAACTTATATCTATTCACACACACACACACTTTTCCCTAGCGGATAACAATCATACAGTGAACTGGTCACTCCGTCAAGCCGATCAAACCATACAGTTCGCACGTAGCCAGACAAAGCACTTGCTACACGCGAGCACATTATGATTCAATATGTAACTTATATCTATTCACACACACACACACACACACTTTTCCCTAGCGGATAACAATCGGGCAGTGAACTGGTCACTCCGTCAAGCCGATCAAACCATACAGTTCGCACGTAGCCAGACAAAGCACTTGCTACACGCGAGCACATTATGATTCAATATGTAACTTAACACTGTATATCTATTAACAAAAACCAAAAAAAAAAATAACTTACTGGAAAAGTTGTTTTATAACAACGGACGCATATTTTAGAGGAAAATTAATTTTGTCCTCGGTATACACTACTATGGTGGTTGGAGTGGATGCCATTTCTTATAGTTGTTACTGCTGTTGCTACGTCTTGTAGTAGTAGTAGTAATGAAGAAGAACAAACGAAGACTGGTGATTTTGCATGTTCAGTTTAATTGCTTATATATGAATATACAAAAAAAATCTATTAATATTTTGTAATTAAAGATTTCACGCTAGTTCCAACACATCATATATTTTGAATAACAACAACAACAACCAGATAAGCAAAATCAGCAAAACAAGTTCAAGTTCAAGTTAACAAACATGTGCTTATCATTAAAAAAAAACATTTATCAAACATATGCAGCATTTTTTGTAATGAAAATTTTAGTTAAATAGATCATCGAATTAATGAAAATCTCAGACTAGTCAAGTAGCCAGCTATCAGTTGTCGCTATTATTTATAACGTATAACCAAATTTTTTATCAAATAAATCTATCTAAATCTAAATCTAAAGTTCCTAACGATGGCAGAAAATATGATTGGAAACGCTGTCCAAATTGAAGAAAATAATGTGGAGATCGCCGCTCAAATTGAAGAAAGAGAAGAGATTTTTAATAACTTGGAAGGTGATTCCATCAGTTATAAACATTCATTTTTGGACAAATCATCTAGGCTTGTTAGAAGATCATTCTTGTTTAGCATTGATATTAATTATATTGAAGAGGAGGAAGAAGAAGAGCTGGAGGAAGATGATCAGGAAATTGACGAAGGAGTGGACATGGATGGACAACTGCTAAATTTAGGAACCGAGGCTGACGTAAAAGTAAGCAAGTTTAGAGCTAGTGAATTATTTAATAATTTCGAAGAAAAAGATGTATGTGTTATACAAAGCTACACTAAAATTGAAAGTCGAACACTAGGAACATTTGCTATTTGCCTTCCGTGTAGTGCAATTCACATGAGATATTTACGGAGAGGGGAATCCGATCATGTGAGCTGCCACTACAAAAGAGCTTATGTTGTTAGTGCTTCTGATTTACATTGTGCTATTTGTAGGATACATCTTTTTCTACTAATTCCTGAACATGCTTGCTTTTACTGCAATAAAAATGAAAAAAAAGATATAGACGATTATGTTGTTAAATATTAATATTAAACATAGTTTGTAAATGTGATGGGTAGATTAGTTTAACAATATTAATTTTAAATATAGGTTATAAACGTAATGGATAGATAATGTCAAAAATATTAATTTTAAACATAAATTGTAAAGATAATAAGTAGAATACGTCAAGAATATTAATTTAAAAATGTCAAATGTTACTATAAGCGGTTATATATTTTCAGTGCTATATGCAAAATACTTCTTTTTATTCTAACATCTGACACTGTATTTGTAAATGAAATAGCTAATCATATGTAAAAAAAAAAAAGTGTCGATTATGTCAACTGCCACTAGAAGCACTCATATATTAGCAAAACATTTTGTTAACGCTTGTTTCTGTATTCAAGTGAGTTTTCTCTTACTTGATGCAAAGTATATTAATATTATTAGTATAATTAAAAAGTAGTAGATTAGGCTATGCCGGTCCGACAATCAAAACCGTCATTTTTACATGTAAATTCCCATAAGAAAATTTAAGCTTCGATTTGCAAAAGTGGTGCCATTTTAGGGCGTGGCACTTTTTGTGTCAACCCATAACAATTGTTTTGTTATGTAATGTGAAAATTAGTATGTATTAAAAAACTTGTTAGATCATTGTTGTTGTCGTTTCAATATAGGAAAAGGAAAAAATGTGTGACACAAATTATAAAAAAAAATATTATCCTCTTTTTAAAATTACAACAAAATGATGTCTAATTACATCTTTGAAGATTTGTATCAAATAGTAATATCTAGTGCGACATACAGGACAATTGTTGACCATTATAGAACAACAACAATTTTCATCATTCCATCTTAAAATACATTTTACAGTAAGTTGTAAATCTCACAACAATGCAAAGCTCATTAGTGTTCAAAACAAAAATGTATACATAGAAAACAGACTAACAATGTTGGATTATTTATTTAACACAAACTCAACCTTTGAGACCTGTCTTATAGTATACCAATAACAATATATAAATCTATCTACAAAATTTCTATGTTATCTGACTTGGGGAGAGAGAGACGTTATGAAACCAATAAAGTCGGTAAGCTTTAATGAATCAAAAAATCATATACACCTAATGATTGTTTGGAGTTATGCATACAGAAGAGCTCGAAAAGATGAAGAAATTATCAACAAAATGCATTTTCAACGACGAATAGCTAATTTAGAATTAATTTTAAAAAATGTACTTGATGAAAATCATAGGACTAGAATTTATATTGAAAGGTTTAATTGATTTAAATAATAAAAAATATATTAAAGATATAATTATTTGTTTCATTTATTTTCGGTTAGACGAGGCTATTTTACATATATATTAATTACTTTAAGTGCTATACGTTTTTTATCATCTGGTATAAGCTATTATTCGAAACAAATATTATTTATTATAACAACATTATTATTGATCATCTCAATACTACACAAACATCTCCTTATCTACATCCTCGACCTTTTCTTATCTGCGAACCTGAACTCTAGTCTTACGTCGTCGTCGTCGTCGAAAATGAAAACAAGCTATTCTCGGTATTTTTCCAAAAACTAATATTTTACGTATTTATTCGAATATTGCTCATCTCAATACTACACAAACATCTCCTTATCTACATCCTCGACCTTTTCTTATCTGCGAACCTGACCTCTAGTCTTACGTCCAACATTAACAGAAAAACAATTCTCGGTACTCGACCTTTTCTTATCTGCGAACCTGACCTCTAGTCTTACGTCGAACATATTAATTTTAATTAACAGAAAAACAATTCTCGGTACTACGGAATTCGGCGAGGCGAGGCTCGGCTCATGAAATTATACCAGAAGTGCGGCGTGAAGCCCTACAAACATTCTATTTTTTTTTTTTACCACATGTGTTGTACTGTATAACTGCGTATGATTACTATTATTGCTCGTTTAAAAGATAAACAAGATCATCTAAATTGTTTACTTATTACGACGTACTGCATGGCGGTAGTAGTAGTAGTCTAGAAGTTCAAAATTTGACAAAAAACAAATCTCGGTGTCGACGGTTCGAATCCAGGCGGGCGCGCGTGGGCTTTTTTTTTTTTTTCTTCAAGAAACAAATTAGTAATAATTATAGCGGTGCATGTGTGTGTGTGTGAGTGCCAAAAAGACACTTCACATATAAGTCTTTTTTGCTTCTACCTATTTACATCCTTATAAAAACACCACCATCCCCCCATAAAATAAAACTACCCGACGGGTCTCAACGCCTTTTTGAACACCTACACTAATAAGGCCCTTCTGGTCAACAGCCTCTGGTCATTGTCGACCACTTCTTCTTCGGCCATTTTCAGGCATTTTTCAGGATTGTGTCACTTTTTAACACGTACTTTTTGAACACCTACACTAATAAGGCCCTTCTGGTCAACAGCCTCTGGTCATTGTCGACCACTTCTTCGGCCTTTTTCAGGCATTTTTCAGGATTGTGTCACTTCGTCGCCGAAGAAGTTGGACACACCCAATCTTTGGACAGACAGGCCATCCTCGGTCACAGTACCCCGCCTTCTATACTACTCACGTCGACAGAAACCGACATTCAAAAAATGGAATCTGAAGAAATTAGAATAACGCCAATTAGGGTCAATAGTGATAATATGATGCCAAGCAGAAGCAACCAGTTGGAACCGGCCATCAATGTGGTCAATGCAACTAATTGCACTTTTGTTTCAAATTATTATATAAATAAGCAATAAAATGTAACACTTTAAATACAAATTTTAATATGAATCTTCCTAACGCGTGTGGAAAATGTCTTTTCCGCGCTCAACTGCTCGTTCGGTCAACGGCAGTCTCGTGAGGAAAAATTCATTTTCCACACATGTTAGGAAAAATAGTATTAATAAATGAAAATATTAGCCAAATCTACTGGCCAAATAATTGCTTTTATAAAGGACGAGGGGTATTATCGGGCGGTATTGTAGTTTAAATAAAAACTCAGCTTTAAAACACGTGCTGGCAGTAGCAATGTAGATCAATACATTTTAAATGATTTTTTCTACCACTTAATTTGATAAAAAGACAACCATAAATCATAGGTTTTATATGCAGGATCACTAATCATCTAACATATTTTTTGTTTTATATTTATATAAATTAATTTGTTGTTCAACATTACTAATTTTCTAAAACATATTTATATATTTAACTTTTTTTTAACAACATTTAACAATTTCGAATAAATAAAATAAAATTCTAGCCATTTGATAGACATGTTTCAAATATTGTGTTATTCAAATTTTATGGTTTAGATCAACAAAATCTCTTTTATCATGATATCACAACAGAAACGTCAGGAAAAAGTGATGCTGACAAGATAAAATTTTACAGGAGCTGTAATGATAAGATAATAAGTTTTGTAGGGCTCAGGGATACGAAAATGTTACCTGTTAATGGCTACCTGTAAAATATCTTGTTACTTTAATCTTCTAAATTCAACATGTTTTATTCTATATCATTAAAAGCTCCTACCCCAAAAAAATGTAATGATTCTTAGAACAAAATATGAGTTACAAGAATATATATTGCTGCCAAAGGATACAAAAATAAAAATTAAACCTTTGCAATCCTTTAAGATCTTCATAAGCCCCCTGCTTTCCAAAAAAAAATTAAGTATGTTGGTAGGGATAGATAGCCAAAGCTATTATAAAAATGTGTTATTTTTTCATCGACTTGCGATAATAGTTAGAAAGCACATATAAAGCCGATACAAAAATTAATTTTCATTCTGTAAAAGAACAGATTCTACAGATATAGACTATGTTAGAAGGCTTTTAGGTATATACCTTTATAAACAATTTCCACCACACCTTTACACATACATTTGTTCCAGAAACAATCGTAAGATACGTGTAAGATGTTTTTGTGGCGGTTTAGGACAATTGAAGATGGTGGCTCCTCAAGGGTTCAACGTAGTAGCAGAGGCAAACATTACTTGAACAACGGGAATTCGAAAAGGTTTTAAAAGTTTCTCCATCGACGCTAGAGTTGTTAGCTTTTTTGAATAAAGACGAAGCAATTGATGATTAAGTTTTTGGGGAGATGTAATCTTTCATTTGCTCTGTATAATTTCTTCAGCAGTAAAAAGCAATTGATGCAACCATATATTGATGGCAACTTGATGGAAAGTAGAATTCTTGTAATTTGTTGTTTTAGAAAGGATAACTATTCCATAGGTATAAATGTATTCGCAGGATATATCCAGCCCAGTAGAAGCAATGCTGTTCAAATATAAACATTTCAAAGAAAAGTGTCTGGAAGTTGGCCAGTTCCTCGACTAATCTGATTGAAAATCAGTGTCGTAGTTTACATTTTTTAGTTTCTAGTATACCAATCCATTTTTGAATTAATAATGAAAACAGATGAATTTTGTTTAAATAACGCCAAAATATTTCCAGAGACAAATTAATTATAAAAACTTTAATCCTGTTTTTAGTATTTTTGCATTTATTTGTTAGGCTGTCTATTCGTAGATAATAGTAATACCATAAAAAAGAGAGCCCTAAAATGAAAGATTTTTAAATTCATACCTGTTATGAGTGTACTTCTGTGCAGGGGCATGCAATGTAAGAACTTTCTTAAAAATATTACGACTAGAATTAATTTATGGGCTATTTTTAGAATAGGAATTATATCTTAAAAAACTCTATACCAAGAACCTAAAACTAACTTTAATTTTCGCTAATTAATTAATTTAGAATGTATGACTTTGCTAAATAAGGATTATTTTCCAAATAATTAACTTAAACCTTGTTTCATGTCATGATCATTAAAACTCTTAGGAATTACAAAAGAAATGAGTTTTAAATAATATAAATACATAAAGAACGCCACTGTATTTTAGTTGACTTGCAGCAAGAGTTTTCTCTGAGGGTAATTAAAGGAAACGTGAGCGAGTGAAGGCAATTCTATGAAATGGTAACAATTTGATTAAATGTGATGGCGGACGGCTACAAGCAATCTGAATAAAATCCGACCTGCTTGTCAGTATTTCCTTCGTTCGCTTCATAGTCTCTGATTTTCCCGTCTTCTTGGGTGTTTTCATTTTAATTAACAATTTCGGTATCTTTCGTGGCTAATTTTAAACACTTTCTACCGTATATATCGCGCGCTTTGCATTTGTAATACCTTTCTTCCACTATCGTTATATTCTTTTGGTGCTTCTGTAGCACTTTAATCAAACTGCTCCTGCACGTGTTTATACTTACCTATACCTTGTGCGGTACTAACTAAAATCAAATAAATCATATGAGTTAAATTACACTAACAATTTCTTTGGTATTCTGTTTTTATATGCCCCTATATTTTTTTAACTCAAGAGATTTTTTAACTCTAAAAGATATTAAAAGGCCGTTTTATCACCCTTACAGCTCGACTTCTTTTTACCGCCCCAAAAAGAAATGTGTAATATTTACAAAGGCTTATGTAAACGGTTAGTCAGGAGAAAGTGTATTTTTTTAAAAATAAAGATATGATGTAATTTTTTCTTTAAAACTCACTTTGGCATAATGAAAAACTCTCATTTCTCCTATTTTAAATGTATATAGTTATATTTGCATTTATTTTAGTTATTTGCGATAACCAAATACTGCTTAAGGTGCAATAATCAATTATAAATTCCATGACCACCAATTTTATTCAGATGTCATTTAAATAAACGGTTTTTGGCTACTTTTTCAGCATTAAATATTTTGGAAAACTTGCAAACAGGTATGGTGCAGTACCTGTTTGGAATACATGACGAGAAAATTAACTTCACTTAATTCTTCTTGCCTTGGATAATTTCCATACAGCATATGTTTAATAATAAAATTAGCACAAAATCTTGTGCACTAAAATCACAATCAATATTCGAGACGCCATATGTGGTTTCCAACCTAGTCTGCTATACGATTATACAATAAAAACAAACGCCATACCGTATGTAAATTATTCATCTGTAAGTGTCTTTAATACTAAAAATGTCTCATTATTTTAAAACATGATGCCATGGTGGAAATAATGAAATGAAATTGGAAATGCTTCCTGGGGACTGTATACTAGAACGGGAGGCGAAACTATTTCTTGGTGTTCCTCCACAGTTAATCAAAAATAAGCCAGTGACCTGCCTTTAATGTAATTAAATCTGCAGGTCTACATTTGCTAAATACATTGTAATAAGAGGCTCTGTCAGTTTGCAACCCTATGATTTGGCAAGATTGGTCTGTTCTTCTACTTTTGAGTAAATTGGTGGAATGGAAAATGTTTATCTTGGACCCGTCATAAATGCCAAAAAAAGGTTTTCTGAAATAGCAGAATAACTGTTTCTTTGAAAGACAGTATCAACTACTTTTTTAAGAGTATTTGAAAGGCACTTAAATACAATTATTGGAAATTCGACTGCATTCGTGGTGTATTGGTGTTTTCACTTCTGTTTGTTTGCAAACAGTTGCGTAATACTTTTCACTATTTCAACTGCAGTGCCGGTTCTAGAGTCAAAATGGTCTAGAAATTTTGATGTGGATTATTTGATACTATTAATGAGGTGGATTGATGCCGGTGGCAACACCATTATTTTCACTAATTCTCAACGCATTCCCTAATTAAATATGTTATCCGTTATTTTTTTATATACAGGAAGTTAAAATCGTCCATAATGAAGTAATGTATGTTATATAAAACGTTTTTGAAAAATTGAAATAAAAAACTTCTGTCAACTTTTGCGTAACCTCAGACTGCACAATTGAGGCTAAAATGCCACATTTTATGGCTATTATAAAACGTAGGATAAAAAAAAATTAACTTTTTTTTAAATTTGTCCTTGTCATACCTTATTTGGGTCTCCCTCGCGCCTTAGGCTTTGATTGTAGGAGGCATCTTTAAGGATTTTTACTTTACGAGATATGAATACTGAAAGAGCTCGGAGATACCTAAGCTGGATATTTATAGCCAACATGTGGTCACCGAACCCTGACTGGAAATTGAAGCAGCAGAAGGCACCATTCCTTTCCTAGATGTTCTTGTACAAAGGAAAGGGGATATTTCCTTAGGATACTCTGTATCCTAAGCTAGAAAATCAACGCAAACGAACAGATACTTAAATACAAATTGACAGATACTTAAATACAAATTCACATCAACATCCGGCATAAAAGCAATCAGCAATTAATTCTTTGGTTTACAGAGTCCTCGCGATTGTGACCAAAATTCTTTACAATCTTGAGCATGTCTATATTGGAAAAACTTGACGATTCATATTCACTAGGCTTAAGGAACGTAAACGATGAATTAGAAAGAAACAAACTGTATAACCTGCTGAATCAGAAAACCAACATTCCACCATCGTGCAATCGATGGCAAAATATCGGAAAGTGACTCCATTTTCACACGGTCTAATCACACGGGCCATGATTTTTTTAAGATCTAATTAATGACAGGACCAGCAAACCTCTTATGAAAATGTCATTCATAAAAGCATTGTAAAAACTTGGAATGTATTTAGGTTTACCAAGATTTGATATAAAAGTCGTTTAAAAATCTCTTCTAAAAGCTAATAACATTCGTAAAAAATATACAATTTCTCGGCTCGCTTTAGTCGAATTTTTTAAGTTATTATTAGCGAATTCAAAAAATTTCCCCACGAATAAATCCATCATCATTTCTTCGAACGCTCGAACATCAAAAGAAACATGTACTGCCAACCAATTGGAAACAGTCTAAAATGTGCCATATAAATTGCATATGTTTCGACAATATTACTAAACTTGAAACAATTTTCATTTTGATCTTAGGAACTTTGTGAAGAAATATTTTAATTTACAATATTTTTACTTTTAATAAATTTTAATACTTAAGACTCCATAGAAGTATTTAGTAAACAATTACTTTTTTATAGTCCAGGATACAATTAAAAATTGCCCCTTACTAGGTAGTTGATTATGATGGAAGCAAATAGGAAAATTCCATTACGCTTGAGCTACTTAGCTATTACAAGTATTATAATAGCCTATTTAATGCAAAAAAACGCATAGAATTTGCTTTATCTATTTATATATTCAGTTTTAAAATTAATAGTAAAATTTTAATCATTAAAATGTAGCAACGATATTTTACAAATATCGTTATATGTATTTAATGCTCAAAATATAACATTCTATCGCAGTCCATACATACAACTCAACGAACACACCCGGTACAAATATAATTATTTTAATTTATGTTTGCGTGTGAGATATTGGGTATATAAATTATTTTCCTCGATTCATAGTTAAAACTAAAATACCCATAAATTAATTATTAGGAGCGCTAGCCGCTAATATTATTGCGGTACAACATTTTGCGGAAACTCGTTCCGAGTGACATATATAATAAACATTTATTAGTGAAGAATTAATATTTCAGGCTTGGTGTTTTTACGCCTTTGTCACATTTGGATTGTGACGTGTTTTTTTTATAATTATACAAATTATTTATTGTTACTACAAAGTGTTTTTTTGCCAATATTTGAAAGCTCGTATACTCGAAAATTACTGAATCGAATTTGAAAAACTTTGCAAATTCTAATGAGTTGATTCTTTGACTCTTATATCAAATTTTGGAAATACGCTGTTTTGCACGCAGCATATACTACAAGGTGTCAAAGAAAGACATGTTTTTTGTTCCAAAATTTCATGATATCTCCATTTAAAGATCAGTCAAATTAGATAATCCTCACTATTAACAGTTAGGCAATCATTCGGGACTTTCTTGAGATTGTCGTTATTTTGCAGTTTAGTCCCAAAAATTGACAAATTACGAAAGATATTGATAAGTTGCTTTACACAAAAGCCATTTTTTTTTCGTGAAAAAAAAAAGTAATGATGAAAACTTAAGAAAATTATCTTGTAAACAAATTAACCATGTATCATTAAAAACAGGGTATTTTATCGAAACAGTTTTTGATTTCTTGTAATATATCTGTCAGTTGTCAAAATATGCTAAAGTAAGGAAATGTCTACTTTCATGTTGCACAGAAACCCATTACAAACCAACGCTTGCGAATTACCTGGAATACGGTTTGACTATATGAACTAGTTTTTGTGTTTTACAATCGTTTAAGTTATACCTTCGAATATACAGGGTGGTTGAAAAAGTAGAACGATAAAAAAATATGATTTATTTTAATCGAGTACCCTATATATCATTGCAGTTCTGAAATCTACGGACGATCAGAAAAATATATGTTGCAGCATAGGTTCTCTGTACTTAAGTTTAACTGTTTTCGACTTTTGAAAAATGACTTTTTTGGACACCAAGTAGCTGTAAAATCTAAAGGGCTTAATTTGGAACCAGATGGTTTGCACTTTCCTGTCTTAGCTTTCCAAAAGCTTTCTCACTGTACTACCTGCGTATGAAACGAGTGGTACCAAATTAACCAAATAGGTGGTACCTGCCAATTGAAGCAATCATGATTATTTTCATTTTTTTTGTCATGAAAAAATTTTCCAAGCCGAAAAATATGTCCAAAAAGACAAAATTACTAATTAAGAAAGTAGACAATGTGGATTTATTTCTAATATATACCAAGAGGAACTGGGACAGACCAAAGGGATACATTAAAACAAGTTTTAAAGTTTTAGGAATCTGTATTCAAACGTATTGAACATAAAAAAAATTACGCATGAAATGAATCGACAAATTTTATAATATCTACCTACGTTCATTACAAAATAGAAAATTAAAAAAAAATAATAAAACAGAGATTATAGAGAGAGATACAGAACAAAAATTGACAAAATAACCAAATCGTATTTTCTTGTTTTAGGAACAAGCAAGATAACATTAAAAAAGGGACGAATAAATAAAATTGATATAATCAAATGTAATTAGCGTGCATCAACGTTTTAATATCTTTTTGGCCCACCGCCGAGACGTAGAACGTCAGCTGCCCTATTTTTTTCAATATCATTTTTATATATCGAAAATTGTTACAAAAAGTTAAGCGGCAATAAAGAAAATTGGCGGTGTCTGTACTTTCTGATAAATAGGTATTATTTTATATGTATTTGAACCGCAGGCATCTGTCGTTAGTTGCTAGAGATAAGCTTGTAACTGGTACACTCTAAAGATATAATTTACTTCAGCTTGCATTTACTAAGCAACCAACCTAAACTCTATAGAATTAGGAAAAACCAACATTTTATGCTCATCCCTGTACAAGAAAGTCTATTAAAACATTAGTAACAATACTCTACATTCTAGAAGTGAATTGCCTAGTAGTCAAAAAGGAGGAATCGTTTACCATTTAAGAAGATTAAGTACAAGAGTTTAGGATACCAGTATTTTTTAACATTCCATAATTTATGGACATGGAAAAATCAAGCGGCCTGTTAATATCCTAAGTTTTCAAAATTTGCGAATTAATTAAACATATTTATATCGGTAACTGATTGCAGCAAAAGGCATGTCTATTTTAAATGATAAAAAAAATAGAAATGTGGCAACGCACTGAGATATATTTTGAAGTTGTGTTAAATTATACCTAATATAGCAGCATTTGTTACGATTAGAATAAATTGATAATTCCCCAACTTTACAAAAACTTGTATAATTTGGTATGCACCTGGAACTGCATGGTGAACCCCTAATTGAGGCTCTATAACGATCAGGTTTTCTTTAGCTGGTATTTGCTACGCAGGCAAAACTTAACCTTGGTAAAATTTACATAGACTTGAACTATATACCACACTCTGTACGCCAAAAGAAAAAAATGAAAAAATCGGTTTCCGATTACGAAAATTACGAGTAATTGAAATTGACTGGCATTTTTAAATATTCCATAATAATATTATTAATAAACGTAGTATATGTACATGCTGAGAATTTAAATACAATTTTCACCGAGTATCTCATAGCAGGCCGTTTCAGAGTTAGCTTCGTTTCTACGGTAACGTATATTATTATTTTGTTTTGTTTAGCACTGTCAAATAAACGTTATTTTAACTTTCTTCCGGATATTATTTCACATCTTTAGCGTGAAATATGTTAAACAATGATTCGTTTTGGGGACAACGAATTGACAAACATTATAAGATTAAGGTATAAAAAAAGTAAAAAATATTCTTTAAAAACTCATATTTAAGTTATGTTGTAGACTGCATCAGCTTGGGATGTTTTTTCGAAATATTGCTGACATCATAGTTTTAACACAATCAGCCATATTGATTTGGTAGTTTTGTTAGGAGAAAGTATGAATGCGAATGGAGATAGAGATATGTGCATAAATGACATTATTATTCCTTTTGCTCAAAACTTCGAGAATAACTTTATACTGGTAGGCGATAATGCTCGTCCGCATAGGGCAACAGTTGTTTAAGAAGTTTCGAGGGAGAATAATATCGAACAAAAGGATTGGCCTACTAGATTTCTCGATATGATATAATATTAATAATAGCATGCATGGAGTAGAATGAAATTAAGGATGAATGCAGATGAGTATAAATTAAATAATTTATAAGATTTAGGAGATGCAGTGAGGTTAGAATGGTAGGCTATTCCTCAAGCCTTTATTGCAGACTTGGTGAATAGCATGCCAAATAGGGTAGCGTACGTTGCACGTGTCGGTGGTGGGCCAACAAGATATTAAAAACGTTGGTGCACGCTTATTAAATTTGAGTTATATCTATCTTATTTTTTTCATCTTATTTCGAATTTTATCTTGCTTGTTCCTACAACGAGATAATATGGATTGGTATTTTGTTTAAATTACCTATCCCATTCTCAATTTGTAAGATCCAGTAATCAATTTAATATTTTTGTATTTACGCCTTTAATTACCTACTGTTGTCAGTGTATGAAGTCAATTTTTGTTCATTATTTCTGGATATTCTCTGTATTATTATGTGTCTTATAATTTTCTATTTTGTAATGAACGGACGTAGATTTGATAAAACTTGTTGTTTCATTTCATTCGTTATTTTATAATTTTTTGTTTTATACGTTTCAATAGAAATTCCTAAAACTTTAAAGCTTGTTTTAATGGATCACTAGAGCCTGTCCCAGTTCCTCTTAGTAGGTACTGGAAATAAATCCACTTTGCATACTTTCTTCATTAGTAATTTTATCTTCTTAAACACATTTTGCTGCTTGGAAAAACATTTTCATATCCAAAAACAATAATGACATCAATCATTAGTTGGTATGCTTATTTCTTTACAACAGGTAGAACAATAAGAAACGTTTTAAAGAACTAAGATAAGAAAGCGCAAACCATTTGATTCTAAATTAAGCCATATATATTTTACAACCACTTAGTGTCCAAAAAAAAACTTTTCAAAATTCGGAAACAGTTGAACTTAAGTACAGAGTATACCTATGCTACAACAAACATTCTTAAAATTGTCCGTAGATTTCAGAACTGCAATGATATAGAGGGGACTCCATTCAAGTAAATGATATTTTTTTACAATTCTACTTTTTTAACATGCTTGTACATTCAAAATTGTAATTTGAATGGTTGCTTGTAAGATATGAAAGCTCATTTGTATGATCCAACCCTATATGCAACAATAAACGTCGACAATGCCATATTTTATCCTTATTTTGACATCTGACATCTGATATTGCCAAAAATAAAATATTCGTTTCGAGAAAACACCCTGTTCTTAATAATCCATAGTAAAAAGTTTCCATCTTAATAATAATATTTTTTTTTGGTTTGAATATTTATTTTAAATTTTACATAAAAATTGCTTTTGTGTAAAACATATCCTTTAATTTAAATTTTCAGTTTTAACGAATCACCTTGCATACGTAAACTGAAATCACAGGATCTGCCTTAAATCGCTGTAAAGCTAGCTTATCAATATCTTTCGTAGTTTGTACATTTTTGGAATTAAACTGCAACATAATGCCAATTTCCTAAAAATGGCCATATAATCGCAGTTGGCCAAGATATCCACAAAATTTCGAAAAGGTCCCGAGAGATTGCCTACCTATTAATACTACGACTCTCTAACTTGACTGTCCTAAAAATGGGGATAACATGAAATTTTGGAAAAAAAACACATCTCTGTCTTTGACACTCTGTAGTATATGCGATTTGCAAAATACCGTATTTCCAAAATTAGAACTAAGAGTCAAAGAATTAACTCTCCAGAATTTTCAAAATTGTTCAAATTCGATCTAGTAATTTTCGAATAACGCGCTTTCAAATGTTGCCCAAAAAACTAGGTGTTTTAACGAGCAGTTTATATAATAAATATTAAAGTCACTCTATGATCCAAAATTAAACTAAATTAATATAAAAAATAAACTTTATATTCTATTTGATCAGCATGTAAATAACTTAAATAGATTTTGGAATTGAGACAATTTCATTACTGTGCATTTATCTTCAATCACAGTTTTTATCACAGACTTAAGAAATAACGTCAAAAATGTTACTGTCTGTTTAGATGTAGATATGATTGCTGGTTCTATGTTAAAAACTGTGATATTTCTGCGCTGACTTGGCGAAAGCACAACGAATGACATTATCAGATTTAATACGGAAAATGAAAACACATACCTAGGGTTTTGCAGACTGGAAGTTTTTAAAGGAATAAGTCTCACTTGAGCAAAACGTATAATATATGGGATTGTAGGTCTTTAGTAAAATTTTTGAACTGACTTGACAAACTTTATTAGAGCTATTCGAAAATTTCCACCTATTTAAAAATGATATCCCTGTATTTGAACATTTATAATAAGCTCGAAAAAATACTTCTTAAAAAGCTGTTGCTAGTTAAACCATGTATCTACCAAACTCGTAGCGTTTGTGCCCTTTTTCAAATATTTGTTCACGTAAACTTTCATCAGGAGAAAGAGACTGGATGTTAAGGACTTCTTCTAGCCCCCAAAGTAATTTTAAAACTAATTTCCGATGTTTTACAAAAGAATGCGGTTGTTTGCCGTGTACTTGGTGAAATAAATTTTCCCATTAAAATATACCCTTAAATAGTGCTTAACCCATCTTGTTCATTTGCATTTCCCAGAATACGATCGTTTAAAAGAATTTCTTAAAATTAATCACTACTAAGTAAAATGTCGATTATATTATGAATGAAATGAAAAATTATGAAAATGAAATTACCGCATCTGTCACCAGAAACGGGGTACTGCCTTAAGGGCTTTATAACGAGCACAACACCACTATCATTGTTAGAACTAGCCCAGAGAGTCAATTCCATTTATTGCCAGTGAAAAATAACTTTTTAGTAAACCTAGGTGATTCACGGCTTTAAGCCGAAGTAATGCTTGCGGAATCACCTACATGTTTGAAGATTGCCTTTATTAATTATGACATCAATAGATGAAGTAGACAGTAAGACATCTTTGCTCGTAACTCCTCAGATAAAGCACTTTAAGATCAATTAAAGTATTGGGCTCAGGATCCTGCGAACTGTTAGATAGATTACTGTGACTGGAAGTAGAAATATATTACGTAAAAATGTCTTGCGTTATTTGGGTAATTTGTTTGCGATTATTGTACCTAATAAATAATTTTAAGAATTTTGAGAAGCTGCTGAAGTAACTGTGACGTTGACCACAATTTATACAAATTAACCAAGATTGACTAGACTTGCGATCATGTTACTCAAGCGCTTAAAACATAACCGTAAGCTTCTACAAAAATTAAAACGTTCAAGAGGCGTTTTGCTTATAAATTTGGCGCACGAATATAAAACGTGATTATTTTTGCACAGTGGGCACTTTAAGGAAGAGCTTTTATTAAGGAATACATTAACAGTATTCCTCTAAAGAAATAAACTTATCAAGTCTCTTAAATAACATCATGACTATAATAAAACCCCACTGATGAATGGAAAATCCTAAAATATTAAGAACTAAAATTTTTTTAGAGAAAGGTCTAATAGAAGGCGTAACAAATTTGGATTTTCAAAATTGGCGCTTTTACAGTTTTTTATTGCTCTTGAGTGAGTAACCGTTTATTTGATATCTCATATGGAGTCATATAATTATCAGCTTTAAAGGTAGCGTTCTTACTAATGATAAAGGTTGTATTTCTAAAAGCAATATCGAATAATTAAAGTCTTCAATAACAGAAAACGATGAGTTGAGATGGATTAATGCTCTAATGAAGTATCTTTTTTTTTTCATAAAAACATATTAATTCATCGGAAACATATTAAAGAATGTTAAATATCGTTTTTTAGCCCAATAAAATAAAAGTTACTTAAACTTGCCTATTTTGTTTTTTTCCCGACCCTTCATCTTTATGCAAGTGTGATTTATACCCTTTAAATCGTCAATAACTGAAAGGATGTACTTTGTTTTTAAGGGCGTATGAACTCTATTTACAGGAAACTTTTCTGAACACTAAGGAGTTTTTTAGAACTAAGGGTATAACGTAAAAATAAACAAAATTCCTTTCCCGATACTTTAGTTCATTAAATGCTAGAAATGTCCACCTCTGATTTTATTAGAATAACTCAATGCTTCAATAAAATCTTTTCAAATATTTCTAACGTAATTTGCTAACATTCATATACAATCTGTTTGTCGCAATTATTTTAACGAACCAGCTGCCCTGTACATCTTTTTGTTTTTAAATAATCCAACAAATGACACCATCCACTTTTAACCAATCACCTTTTGGAGAAAGTTACATCCAAGAACTGCCGCATTGACATTCCATAGTAAGGGGAGATAGATTTTTCTTTACAGTAACGACGATCTTTTTCTACAATAACGGTTAAAGGTAGATCAATATGGTTTTCTATCAAATCGTGGTACATCCCTTCATTTAAAATGCAATGTAGGGTAAATGACCCAACAATTTTTGTGGGTGCTGTGATTCGCAAAATAGATTTGAGCTAGGGTCTAATCAATACCGACAGTTTTGCTAACTGGCTGAACCATTTAATGAAAATGAATTTTTGTCTACAAACTAATATTAAAAAAGTTTCAGTTGATAACAGTTCCTTTACTTATTTTCTCACAAAATTCTAAACACCGGTAGTCCTCAATTTTACTGGGTCTTGCGTTTGTTCAATTTTATTAGAATAAAAATGGTGATTTTTTCAATTTTCTAAACGTTTTATACGCGAAGCATCTTAAACATTCGATATTTGTTTAGTGGTTACCACACTTCTTTTTATGGGGAATGTCCACAATTTATTTTTGTTTATTTTTAAGAATATCCGCAAAACATCAACAATCATCTCTGCTTTTAAATAATTCTACTACGCTTGGATGTTACGGTAGGTAGGTGTAGGTAGGCTACCTCTGTAGAGACGTCAGATGTTGACCCTAAATTTTGGACTTTTCTGGACGAATTTACAAATATGTTTACACTAGCCCCGGCCAGTGAATCCACGTTTTTTTTCTCCAAGTTTCTTACATCTTTCAGCTTGGTTATACTGCTACTTGACGAAGTCTAATAAGACAGAAACACGTGTCTTAGTGGTTACCATACTTCTTTTTTTTGCGGAATTCTCACGATTTATTTCCCTTTCTTTTTGAGAATTCATCTGCACAATTATCTCTCGTTTTTCATAACACATTACTACATAATTAATTACACCAGTTGTATGATCGGATTGTGTAATAATATTGAGTATAAATTTCCCTGAAAACTAAATTAATTTTACTTCCAAGAAAAAACTTATGGATCCAACATCATAAATGTAAATAAGCCCCCAAAACACGTTTCTCCCAAAAGCCAGTTTAGAAGGTAATGATAACCATTGTATCTAAATACACATAATAACAATTAAAATTAATAAAGTTACTTGCCTAAAATGGACAATAGTGCCGAGTTTCAGAAATGCTCATGTTTATATGCAACAAGGGATTTAGTCTATATAAACGCTTATTATATAACATAGAATACACCGAACATATTTCAGAAATTATCTAACCAATTATTACTTGAAATTAACGTTACAACTGGAAAACGAATTAATGAAAGGATCAAAGAAATAAACGTGCTTTTTGACAAATAAAACAGGAACGTTTCCTTCCTGCTAATACGTTAAATACATTCTGGTTGGGGTACTCATGTTTTTTAAAACAGCAGCATTTGTATATAAAAAGTAACGAATCATTTACAAATTTAAAGGTATGTGTAGGTAACTATAAGACTGTTGAAACATTCAAACATTTAATAAGGTTCAAATTAAAAAATCAAAAATATCGGGTTGACGTAGGAAATAAGAAAAATTGAGAAAAAAAAGTAATTAGGTACCTAAATTATCAATTATTATCAAGTCAAATACAGGACACGACCTCGACGTTCAAAGAGACGAAGAAAAAATGATAATAGTTTATAATGTATTTTTTTTCTAATTCAACTGTTATATTAGGTATTAAATCCAGGCTTTGAAAAAATTTTTTTTTTTCGAAAAAATTTTAATATTCTTTGATGTAGCTTAATTATATAATATGAACCCTTAAAGCAGTAACATGAGGTCCTTGGAACCGCGTAAAAAGGTAGTTAGTAGTAAGTTAAACACAGAATATTACAAATTACAGTCCAAAAATATTTTTTGTCACATATCTAGGTTAATAATGTTTTGCAGCTACCTTCGGTAGAGTGCCTTTAATGGATTTGTACAAGTTTAATCTAAGAGGAGAAGTTTGATTTTAAGGTAAGTTAGTTTAAATATTTTAATGTATTGATAAAAAGTAATGTTTGCATTTATTTTACTTACATAGAAGTATTGTAGTAAAAGACATGATAGTTAATTCATAGCTTCCTGAACTGCTACCTAGTGATTTTTATTGTGATGTAAGCCTGTAAGCGACTTGGACAACTCAAGTTTTCCAAAGATAATTAATTTAGACAAAAAGTATTTAAGTAATTTTGGAAAAAATATTTTCTACGTACTAGGTTTAAAATACAATATCCGAGATAGGAAGCACTAGGAGAAAACATTATATGAAAAACTAACATTCTTGCTTGTTCTATATATTTATACAAGGTTGCGGGTATGTATAGAAATTCTTTATTTTTTCAAAATAAGAATAGTAGCAAACATGCTAAATAGAAATTGTTTTCAGTTTAAAAGAATCTCTTGGGGTAAACTAAAACTAATTAAAAATTGGTTATTTTCACCTTTAGTGGGCTGCGTGAGTCATTTTGTCACATGACAAAAATTGCACAGTACTGGGAAATTTTCCAAAGACCTTTAAACACCAAAGAAAGTTCATTATTTAATAGCAGAAAAACATAAAGATCAGATAGGATCGAGTATGTAGAAAATATTTATTGTGTTTACTCGTAAGATTAATGGAACTTGCCAGAGTCTCATTATAAAGTGTTCAACAATTTTCCATGTGGACAAAAAAATTGACCTACTTTGTAATGTCATTACTCAGTCAAACGACGCGACGTCGGATCAAGTTTCGGCAACCGGCGTTTAAAAGGGTGATTTTTTGGGTATATTTTATGGCAGAAAGTGTATTCTGTGTCAGAAACTTTCATTGATAAGCTTATTATACAGGGTATTTAAATGACTGCTGCAAATTGGTCAAAATAAACTTAAATATCCTAGCTTATCTAACCGAGGATTTTTATATCTCGTCGGTAAAGATTTTTATATCTTGGTTCTTGTTTTAGTCACTAGGATAGTACCTCAAGACGTTTTGGCGATTTTCATAATTTCTCTAAAAAAGTGGTGAATTCAAACATCTTGTCTTCGCATCTGATGCTTCTGATATGTACCGAATTCTTACGGCATTCTTACTCCTTAACCAAGGATTTTTAATTATTGGCATATTTTTCTTTTATTAGGATCAACCTCAAGATGTTTTGGAGATTTTAAAATTTTATGATTTTTCTATAAAGGTAATCTAATTTATACAAGTGCATATTAGCCCAGAGTTGTTACCGGTTTTTACAGCATATTCAACCGAAAACTTTGTGGTACCTTGTTTTTTATTCATTAAGGTCATACCGCTAGACATCTTGGCTACTTAAAGTTTTATAACGTCTTTAAGAGGTTAAGCTCATTTTATCAAAGTGTTTTAATTTATCTAAAGTTTCTGCTTTTTTCCTGTAGGATCCAAGGCAAATGGCCCATTAATAATGTTTGTATTTTTTTTATTACTTATTTTTATTAAATTACTTTTCGATCTTCCGGTCGATGTAACATTCGCACTGGAATAAGATCTTTCACGTGTCAAATGCCTTTGCTAGCATTGAATTCATCTGCGAGTTCGTATGTACAGTGGGACCAATTTATCTTGATAAAATTTAAACCTGCAATATCTTCTTTAATTTTGAAATTAGCCATATAAACCAATAAATAAATTGTAGGGTTGCTTAACAATTTTTTTCTAGTAATTAAAAAAAACCAGAAGAATTTTATAAGATACAAGCATAAGTTGTATATTTTTAAATGAGACACCCTGTATATTATATGTCCTTCAAATGGTTCTCTTCCTGTTGAATATAAATATATCTTCGATAACTTTATCTTTAAAGACCCCCGACAAAAAAAAAAGCGGACATAACGTGAAGTGTGATAGATACAGAGGAAAAACGCTCTATTACATAGTGGAATCGATTCGAATACATTTGCCTCTTATGTCAGGGTTTTTTTCGGGTGTCTTTGAAGATAAAATTATAAAACCGGATATTTATAATCTACAAGGATAAATAGAGGGGAATATATAATAAACAGGGTGTTATCTTATGGTAATATCTTTTAAAAATTGTAGTCTTTGGTTCTTTTTTGAATTATTTATTATATTATTATTATTATAACCTTTGTTATTAATATTATTATTACTTTTATTATTATTATTATTATTATTATTATTATCTTGACTTGTCTCACAGTATTCCTGTGGTTGTATTTTATACTGATGCGGTGTAAACGTTTGGGGGTGAGACCTGTTACTGATATGACAAGAGGAACAATGTTGACTCGTTCCTGTTTCCACAGCCTTTTTACTTGCATTGCCAAGTCGGTGTATTTAGTGATCTTCTCACTGTATTTCGCTTGGATGTTCTCGTCGTTGGGGACAGCCATGTCAATTAAATAAGTGATTTTCTTTTTTTGGATTGAAAGGTGATATCGGGTCTATTTGCGGGGATTGTTTTCCCAGTAGAGCTTGTAGTCTTCGTCTTCAAGTATAGATGTTGGTGTATAATGGTAGTAAGGGTCTGTGTTCTCCGTTAGTTTGTATGTTGTGGCTAATGCTTGATGAACGACCTTTGCTGCTGAGTTGTGTCTCGCGGTGTATTCAGTTCCGGCCATTATTCTACATCCACTCGTTAAGTGATCGATCGTTTCTCTCTGCTGGTGACATCTCCTAGACCTCTCATCTTCAATGGTTGTGTTCTTGATGATGTGGTTTCGGTAGTTTCTGGTTGCTATGACTTTGTCCTGGATGGAAGCAGGAAGCTTTTTGTTTCAGGGATACAGCACGTATATGAAAGCTTTTTATGTATACGGTCTTGCTTTATGTGGTATCTGTGTCTTCCGTGAAGTGTTTTTTTAGACCAGGTGTTCATCTTTTCTAGTCGTGATTGGATGTGACTGTGTGCGTCTGCTGTGGGGCTCGTTTGAGACGGATCGAGCGGTGTATAATACTTATCTGCCTTCACTATTGCCTTGTGGAGGTTAGTTTGTTTATTGTGGAAGAATTTTCTGAGTTCGTAAATTTGTTTTTTATTTAGCGATTGTATATCTATAATTCCCCTTCCTCCTTCTTTGCTCTCGATGGTGAGTCTTTCCTTGCATGCGTTGGGATGTAACTTCCTGTGTTTAGTGAATTCAGAGCGTATGAGAATGTGAATGTTTTCTATGTTTGTGTGTGACCATTTAATGATACCAAACGAATACGTAAGAATAGGTATGGCGAAGGTGTTAATAGCTTTCGTTAGATTTCTGGAATTCAGTTTTGTTTTTAGTAGCTTTGTGAGTCTGGTTTTAAATTCCGTCTTGAGCTCTGATTTGATATGACTGTGGTTAATTTTGGTGCTTTGATGGAAGCCTAGATATCTGTACGTTTCATTCATTCATTATTATTATTATTATCATTATAGAAATTGACTGATGTATGTAGTCCTAAAATTTTCAGGTTCGGTTCTAGCGTTTGTGGAACTAGTTCAGTTGATAATACGATGAACTTATTCAGTCGCTACATCCGCTGTATCTCTATGGCCAGCTCCGCATATTTGGCCTTTTTCCCTTGATATGTATCTAACACGTTATTATTGTTGGGTACAGCGACATCTACCAAATAAGCTATCTTTGTTTCCTTATTTAACAGTATCAGCCGATTATTCGTCACCCGTCTGTCGGTGATAGTTGCCCGGTCATAGTACAGTTTAAAGGCATTATTTTCAAGCACTGAACTTGGTTTGTATTTAAAATAGGGCACACAAGTGTTTGTTAGCAAGCTTCTGGTGTATGATGTTACACACCTGGTTATGTCGCTGGAGGTAGTCCGTGTTTGCTAGGTAAGTGCAGCCGGAAGTGCTGTATAGTCTCTGATCTCTCGCTACATTTTCAACACTTATCGGATTTAACCGACCGGTCTTTGATGATGAATTTCGTGTAATTCTGTGTGTTAATAACTTAATCCTGTATTGTCATCACAAATTCTTCTTTCTCTAGGAATAGTTGTCCATCCTTCAGCCACCTGTTGGATGCTTCCTTATCACTGTTCTTGTTTGTTGGGGTCTGAAAGTGACTTTAGGATGATGTAGTCACTTGCGAGATTAAGTGGAATACTCTCCACCTTCTCTTCGAGGTAAGGTCATTCGGAGAGTTGTCACTTAGGGTCACTATGCGGTGGAGGCTTGATGTTTGTGCCTTGTTGGTGAAGAAATGTTTCAACTTTTGAAGCTATCGGGAGTGCAAATTGGTCAGGTCAACAAGGAATCTTCACCTTCTCTTCGAGGTAAGGTCATTCGGAGAGTTGGTGACCTTGGGTCATGTGACTTGTACTTGGACATCATTAAGCCAGTGGTTTGTTGTAGTCCTAGCTCCAGGTTAGTTCATTTCCAGATTCCGAAACTGTAGGTCAGCACTGGCACAGCATAGGTGTTAATTGCTATAATGAGATTTCCTACGTTCAGTTCTGTGTTCAGAAGATCTCGCAGTCTTTGAACGTACTGATCTTTCAGCTTGGTCTTTCCTTGTTTATCCTGGAGCAGTCTAGCTTGTTGCAACCCTAGTTATTTTTAAGTTTCTCCCTGGTTTATCTCTAGAACTATTTCTCGATTGGGTAGGGCTACATCACCATTAATGACTTTGCCTTTATTATTATTATTATTATTTGTTTATAATATGCGCAAATGCTAGGTGGCTAGCTGCGAAAACTGCAACTCTCTCTCATCTGTAACACGGGAGATAAGCCGTAAAACCATCGAAATATGGATACTCTGTATATTATAATTGTTATTATTATTGTTGTTTATAATATGCACAAATGCTAGCTAGGCTAAATTTAAATTACATTTATTTAATCAATTCTCTTTTGGAAATAATTTTGTCGTCAGATTTTAAAGCTTAGGTTAATGCCACTATTTAAAGTCGTTCAGCAAAGTAGTTTTGTATTACTTAACTATCTATGTAACGCTAGCTAACCATAATATTTCACTGAAATATTCTCAAAATAAAAGCAGAATCGAATGTATTTTACTGTTCTCAATACCATCGACACGATCATCTCCCGCACTTATCGCCCTTTGCTCCAATGTCCTATCCATCATTGTTAATCCAGAGCCGGCTAAGTGAGATTTGTGCCTGCCTGCCCCCCTGGGATGACATTGCCCACTTTACCTCGAAATGTTGTTTAACTGACGTAATTGCAATCGGGCTACATCGTGATGAATCGGTCTTTTGATTTAATACGTGTTGTGTTTGGCGAGTTATTGAGAAAGGATGTTAGTGTAGCTTATTTGTTCCGAATTCACATCAGTGTTTATAAAGGTAAAAAACAAAATACATTGAAGCTTAAAATATATTATACAATATTGTAATAGTGTAATTGTTATTATTAAAATATGTGGAAAATCCCATACTTAAGCTCCTGAGTGCTGCCTATTTTGAAAAAAATAATTCTGAAATATCATTGTTTAGAAGTAGAACTTTACCGAATTTGAAACGGTGTAGACGCCTTTTAAAGGAAAATCAGACATGAAATAATTTAGTTTTGTACGTGGTTATTTGATCATATCACATACAAATTGTATTACCTGCAATTTGCCTTATTAGTTATTTTCAGAAAAAAACATATTGTAAATTAAAGTTTTAACAAATCATCTTTCTTAGACTTTTAATCAATGTTTAATTTACCCCTTAGATAATTATTTAGAACTGAAGCATTTTTTTTTACTTTTACTACTTTTATGCAATAGTCACACAAATATGTACGTAGATATACACTTAATGTGATTTAACTTTTTAATTATTTCTGTATGGGGCTAAAGGGTATATTAAAAAATTGGAACCCAATTTGTAACTTATGATCTATAATAAAATAAACAAATAATAGCAATTCTATTAATCTAATACTTTTTAATCCTTTAAGGTGATAATATAAATTGCTAATGAATATTTGTTTATTTTTATTTATAAGGTGTTCTTTAAATATTCTCAAGCTGAGATTTATAAGCAAAAATATAATAAATTGGTCACGTTTGGCTGTCTTTTTAATATTTATAGTTTATTTACTAAAATTTGGCGTTTTACACCCTTCAAAAAAGATTTGGGAGCTGCTTCACCTTCTTAGATTAACCCTATGCAAAGGATACTTATGTTCACAAAAAAAAAAACAAATTTTCTTTCTTTTGCCTTTTTTTTTTTTTTTTAAGCTAAGAGGTCTGGAAATGAAAAATATTTGCATTTTTAAGGGATTCTTGAATCCCCTAGGACTACCCTGTATAGTGGCAAAGTGTTCTATATACAAAGATATACATAAAAGAAATGTGACATGTTTAATTTTTGTTTTTTTTTTAATAACTGCTTTAAAACAAAAAATATTATCGTTTTTTGGGGAGCTCCTTCATATCTCTAGGCTATCCTGTATAATTGCAAAAAATTGTATTAATGTAGGTACAAAAATATAGAAGAAATTTGACGTGTTTCACCGTTTGTTAAAAAAGCAAAACGCTCTTGATTTTTTTTCGTTTTCAAGGGGCTGTTTCATCTTTCTAAGGCTACCCTTTATAAAATAAAAAATGTTTTCCGAATGTTTATCAGAAATTTGACGTACTTTAATATATTCTAGGCAAGCTATATTCGCCTTAATTTTTTTTTTCATTTTAGGAAGGTTGTTTCATTCTCTTAGAGCTACCCTGTGTAGGTACAATTAAAAAAATATTTTTTAAATACAAAATACAAAAGAGATTTAACGTGTCTTACTAATTTTTGAGCAAGCTTTATATATTTTTTTCAGTTTAGGTTCTTTATTCTGCGTAGTTTAAAAAACTTGTTTTCTACGCAAAATGTAAAAGAAGTTTTACGTGTTTCACCGTTTTCTGAATTTTTTTCCCATTTTAGGCAACTGCAACATTCTTTTGAGATTCCTCCATGGTGGAGTAAAATAATTTTATATACAAAAAAATAAAACAAATCTGAGGCATTTTGCCGTTTCTCGAAATATTAAGTATTTTTTTATATATAGTGTGTCCTCGGATGGACTAAATAACGTAAATATAAATTTATGTATATATATATATATATATATATATATATATATATATATATATATATATACATTTATTTTTTAGGTGTAATACTTTTAAAAACAAAATTTCTAATACTTTTAGTCTACGATTCATAATAGGATTCGCATAAGATTTCCAAATTGCAAATCCAAAAGTTTGCATCCTATATATTTTTAATTTTAGTTTTAGTTGATAAGATTTGTTTATGTACTGATTATTCCAATTGTATATTGTACATTTGTTTTCATAGTTAAATGGTTACTTTCAGTAATATTTACAATTCAGCATCTGAAATTATATACAGACGCCATAATCATTTTATTGACACAATTAATAAAAAAAAAAATTTAAATTGGCGGTCATTTTGAATTTTCAGGACCACTTAAAATGATATTTGGATGTACTTATTCATTCTGCCAAATTTCATGCTTTTGTTCATAAGTGAATGTTTATGTAGTTATGACTATAATTGATATATTTGCACGAAAAAGCCTAGCAGCATTAATATGTCTTTATGTCAAACAAATAATAAGAAGCAAAAACGTAAAGGAAAAGTATTTTCCGTTTTGTGTGCTAATTGAATTTCAAAATAACCGAGAAAGTAAAGCAAAAATTGGCAGATTTACCCGTTCGATTAAAAAGCTATATATTAATCAGGTAAAGCTGCACAAACTGACATTTTAAGTCAGGTCATAAGAGGCAAAGCACGTCCCAGGATCTGCCAATATACGGAATAGTCAAGTAATGGCAATATATCTTGTTGCTTGTGGTCAAGAAAGTTGCCATTTGAATTCACTTTTATCCCCGTATATCATGTCTAAGAAACGGTTTCCGCAAGGAATATCTCCCCAGAGAAATCTGGAATGACCACAAACAGACTATAAGAGTAAAGGAAAGTTTACAAGGAGTCACTGAGAAGTACCTGGCCTAGATTTGAAAAATAATCCGAAGTAATAACAGTTTTAGTTGTAGCGATGTGAGTTGAACGTAAAAACGAGATAGTTGTTTTAAAAACTTAATAAATTGTTTAGACGAAGAAATCAAGATGGCCGTTTATCTTGGGACATTACTTTGTCACAGAAAATATGCGAGAGTGAGAGAAAAGCTCAATACAACGTTTAATTAAGGTATTTTGAGGGTTTAATTTATTTTATTTACATATATACAGGATACGTCGTTTTTCGGAGGCAGGTATAAACTTTCTTCTTTTAAATGGGTCACCCTGTATATTCTGTATATTGATAAGGATTCAAATAGCGCTATTTATGACTTTTTAACTATATATAACTTGCAACGTTTTAGATTTATTAACACGTATTTTTATTATTTGGTACATTTTTATACCGGTATATAGAATTTTAGTACTTTTTCAAAAATTTCAATGTATTATTTAGAAGGCTTGACGATGGGAACTTAAATTCTGTTTAAGAAACAGTGGACCTAGCGTTTGAATTGCGGTCCATATATCAACATCTTCACCGAAGTTGGCCTTAAACGCTTTTTTGTTTGCAGAAAGCGAAAAGGAGATGAGTCAAGTTTGGACTGATGACGAGCAACTCAGTATTTTGTTGTATTTCGAAAAGACTCCAAGACTGCATTTTTGGATTTGGACGTCAGAAGAACTACCCTGCAAAATATTGCCCAGTACAAAAATTGGAACAACGTGATTACAGCTCCAGGTTCAATTTTTGCAATATCCTTATGGAAAGACATTTCTTAGCAAATATATCTGGTAATATTATTTGCAACCTCAACTAAAATCTTTAATCGAAAAAATACGCATTATTGTAACAGTGAGAAAAAAGTTTTGGAAGTTACAAGATCAGGAAGATCATTAGTAAAGGTTTGATGCAGCATTTATAAGACCAAAACTATAGATCCAGATTTTTTTATCAGAATTAAAAATATCAGCGTTATTTAAAACTTTTAAATAACATCCAAGGCTGTGTGGAAAATAAAGCAGTTTAATTTGGCAGCGGAATGATGCTTCATATCACTTTTTCTTTTACTTTTTCAATTAGCATTATAGAAAATGGATATGAGAAAATAGTAATCACGTCTAGTCCCCGAGGAGACCTTACCCCTCTAGAATTCTTTCTGTGAGGTATACTTAAAGATATAAACATTGATAATATATTGACGGGTCGATATTGAGCCGTTGTTTCTATCTCCACCTTTCTCTTTATCTAGATATTTTACAATATCTATGTATTTGTCGTTTACACATTTGGATTTTGTTATTTAATAAGCACTTAAAAAGTTTGTGAAACGGTTCTCAGTACCCCCACCAGCATAAACATTATGCTTCATACAGCAAATAATTTTAAGAATAGTAACTGAAGATTTTTTTCTTACTGGATGGCACTTATTTGTGCTACTATGGCCCTAGCTAAAATACCTAATTAAAATCTCCCTGTTTTTAACTGCTTTGACCTGCGCCCCAAGTGAGAGAACATTGTAGTGGTATACAATACATTTTTTTTTCATTTATTGCTTTTATTATTCTTGGTTTAAAATAAATTGGATTTAGGTATTTAAATTTAGATACAGTGCATTTTCCGTCTAAACAAATATTTCACTGCATATCTGAGCAACACAAGATTATCAAAATGTTTATTACCGTAAAAGTAAGCAAAAGTAGGTCTACCCGTTTTTGAATTTAACAACTAGAAAAACTTAAAAAACACAAGAATCACTCAGAAATTAATACTACACATATAGTTACAATTATGCGATAATAATTATTATTGAAAATGACTGTTTACAGTTATAACGAAGTGGGGCTAGGTCACCCGCCTTAAATAGCTTGGCCTACATTTTTTCCTATTAAAACATTTTAAATATTTAGTGCATATAACACCGGTGAACAGTGTAGATGATTTAGAAAACAGAATTTTCTCTAAATTTGAAACTATTAGTAATGACCGTAGGTAATCACTTTCAACATTTATTATAGCATAATTGTGTAGTGTAATTTAAACGATATCTTTAAAATTCACCGCACGAATCTGGGGCTATGAAGGAATACCATGGAAATGGTCTGTTTTTGCCAATCCTCTCGTCGCGGCCCAAGATTTTTTTGACGTTCTTTAGTTATTATTTATGTTAGCAACTTGCGAATTTGAGTTTTTTTAAGTAAAACATTTCCTACACAAGACGGGACATGCAAGTTTTTTACTCTTTAGGATAGTTTTAATATTTTTTTTTTGTTATTTAAGTATGTGCTGTGAATTTTTTTTATGAAAAAAGAAGCCAGATACGGAAAAAAATGAAGAAAGGAAAAAGCTATAATTCTAATTCATTAAATAAACAAAAGTTAAAATGTGCAAAAATCAGTAACATGTTTTTTTTTATAAATGTAAATTATGTTATCCTTCCGGACGCCACTATTTTTTTTAAAATATAATCGTACTTCGTTCGAATAAGCCCTAATGCTACAAACAAATTCCCAAATTGCATCAAAATCGGCGAAACTGTTTTTAAAATATTATTAAAAACCAGTTTTTTATGTCTACATGTCGAATACGACACCATTTAGAACACATGCTTATATGAATTTATTGTCATAACATAAAACACTAATTGTCCTCTTTTGGTAAGTATAATGTCTTTAGGGAACACCCCGTATAAGTCAGATTTCATTTTTACTACCTAGCTGATATAACAATAGTTTCCTTATTCTGTATTCAGGGGGACGACGTGGTCTTTTAGAGCTATAGCCTCTAGGCTTTATTAGAACCCATACATCTCAAGGAGCAATTGCTCGTCTTATACCATCAGCCAGCCTATTCTTATAAAATAGATCTAGGAGGATAGCGGCAAAAAATTTCGACCTATTTTGCTAAAGATGATTATTGTATCGGTAATACTGTTGTGAAGTAAAATGGCCGTTTTTAGTTGCACCAACTTTGCGAAAGTTAAACGATTATTAACTTGGAGGTGATCATACGCCATTTTTCATCCGATATGATAAATTTGATGGTATATAAAATAAAAGCCTATAAATTATCTATAATCTAATAATATCCATATATCGCCAAAGCCCAGCCACTGTAACCTAAGTTAACAGTTTTTATTCACTGGTATATTGCCAATGGTGCTATGAATGGGTTAATTAACCTCGGCGCACATCAATCAACTTATAGTGGGTGCTACGGCGATAGTGCTTGTATTATGTAAAAAGCATATCAAATCTTGTGGAGAATTTTATGAGCATTTATTTTATATAGCACCATATTTATCGTATGATAAAGAGAAAACTAATTGGTGCACCAAAACGAACTTCTTGTACATAGTATTTAAGGTATCGCACTTTCACAGAGGGTGGTAACATTTTTAATATATTTTACGTTATCTCAAATGTAACTATTAAACCAACAAAATATACGGTTTATTTTTTTCCATTGAAAGCTACCCACAAGCGCCGTCGCTTACGATCATCAGTCGGTAACACATTGGCGCTTACGATATAATGGTATATATTGACATTATGATCAGAATATATTTCATTTACGAAAATAAAAAATATTTTTAGACCCCCAACGATAAAGTGAGGAAATAAATATTTTGTAATCATATGTAGATAACCGTAAGCAACACATTAGTTAAAAAAAAAAACATGATTTTCAGCAAATGTGGCATTGCCTATGTTTTGTTAGAAAAAAGTATAAAGGTTGCAAATAATTAAAATAAAAAAAAAACTAATATTAATAAGATTAAAACCTGAAATAGTTTGGATTTGCAAATCTCTTTAAATTTAAGAAAACAAGTACGTATATTTAGTAATTTTTTACTTTTTGTCAACCTCTAGACAATGCAAATTAACCGTTCATACTCAAAGCTACTAAGAACATTGCAAGACTTCTAGAGACGTCTAAGATTTGCATAATCTTTGGGAAAAAAAAAGACGAAAGGCATAATGCGATCAGAATGAATGTAAATAAGTTGTTTCTCGGGCAAAGGGTATTATTATAATATATCTGTCTTTTTCGTTAGATGATGCCATGAGTTTCCAGTGGAGTTATAAGAATATTGGGCGCATTCACCACATCCTGCAGGCATGTTATTGAAGGAAAATATATTGGTTTTATAGAAAAAATGCGCAATAAAGCAATACAAAAAATAGTGTTGAAAAGTCTCGGTAACCAGACGATTATTTAAAAAGAAATCATGTAAATTGGTGCATTACAACTCTTTCACGAACTGGCCGAAAAATATGGCTTTCTACAAAAATTACTAAAAAATGAAAAAATATTCAATAGATTTCCTGGGAATGCTTCGTGCAATTGAACGCAAAATTTTGGGAAATTATATTAATTTGTCACTAACCCTTAGAGCTATATTTTTCAACTTTGTTTCTTAATCCGAGCTGTATTTATGGCACTTCGTAGTGAAAATAATTATTTTAAAACTTATTGAATTGCCTTTTTTCCAGGACCATCTTAAACATAGCTTACACCGGCTATTTATCAATATCTCCCGGTAAGACGAATGGCCTTAAAAAATTTAAGTCTCGGCAAGACAAACTGCAGTTTGTTCTAAAATATTCAGACGCGTAAAGTGGTTTATTGCAAAATGCATCACTGACGACAAAGTCTGGAGAAATGATGGACGATGTTTCCAGAAGTAGGTTGTATTTGACCGAGAATAAAGTACAATTTAAATAAGTTATATATAAGATGGTTTCTAGTATAATCTTTATTTTGTACGGATCATAGATTATTAATACACTTTCGGTAACACATTTTCTTTATTAGATAACTACATTTCATAATAAAACAGAAAATTTTTAGAGTATTAAACTACGAGCGAAAATTTGAAATATCGGAAATTTTGTATTGCTTGATTTAATAGAAAATTTTATTTTGAATAAAAATTGGTGCATGAAAAAAAAAATTTTTGGTAATGCTAAATCTTAAGGTATATATACAAGGTGTTAATAATACATAATTGATAATTTAAGAAGCCTACTTTTGGAAAATAGTTTGTTTCATATTTAGTGAAGGATTTTATAAAAAGTATTAACATTATCTTCTAAATTCACATAATATAGTAAATATATTAAAAACATCAAACTTCTCAACTGTGAAAGTTCGAAATGCGTAATGATAAATTTTGTTTAATTATGATAAAAGTATCCTTATAAAGCATTTTAAACTATTTTACAACCAAATGACGAATATATTAGAACTATTTTAAACCTGCATTATATTATTTCATAGTTGCGTTATGGAGGAAAATTTAAATGAATAAATTATATTTCAAATTTTCGTACATGTTATCCTTTGATAACTTTAGATGTTTTGACAGAATTTTAAATCTTTCAGATGTGATCAATTATTACAATTAATTTTTCAATACGTATTGAGTTAAAATTGTTTAAATTTTCCTAAACATGGATCTGTTTTGTAACGAACAGTTGTTTCTTCACTGATAATCTATGACTTTGAAGAACGAATTGTTTGAAGTTGAATGTGTTTTGATTGTTTGTTGATCGAGAAATTATTGTTCTTAGGTTTAGCTTAGAGATTTTCACTGCCCTGTATCAAAATACTAAGCCGTTATAAGTAATTGTGGGAAGAGGATTTTGCCATCAAAATTTCCGTTATTTTCCACACCGAGTTGTCTCCGATTGTTGATAACGGATCTGTCTTGATTTCATTTGTGAGCCCATTTGCCTTACGCTTTATGGCGGAATTGCCAGTGCTGTAATTGTTCCAATATTGTATTAAATGATTGCTTTAGATGATGTTTAAACTAGTCACGTAAATCTCTTTTTTAGTGTGTATATTTCCATTCTGCAGCTTTTGTATAAAATACCTACTTATCTTACCTTTACAGCTTTTACAACTCTACAAGGGTTTAGACAAATAAAATAAAATATCAAATAAATTGATCAACATCTATTACAACAAACAAATAAATTATCAACCTATTAGAAATATTCATTGATTTTTGGAATTTTCGAATTCCGCTTTTAAAGGGGTGAAAAATTTAAAATTAATTTACTTATTGTCTCTGATATTTTGAAATAACTCTTCCAAAAATAATTGTATAATAACCAAAATGTTTGAAATTCCACCCTTAAGTGTGTCTTTTTTAAACAACTCTTCAGCTAAATAATATAAGACGATTTTTTCGTGAATGGCTTGCCAAAAGACAAGATGGCCAAAAAGGGTTTAAAACTACACACTTTTTAGATTTTTCAATGTAATTAATAAGTACTGTGGGATGTGACATATATTTTTAATGTTTTATTGTTGGTCTTGCCAATGTATGGATTCTTTTTCGAATGTAACCAACCTTGTGTTCATCCTGGCGAAGTAGCACTGAAGATGGCGAAAGCGTAAAGCGCTTTGCCATGATTTTAATTGACTAAAGATTTGCACGAAATACAACATTTCTATGATTTCCACTTTTATAAATGTTTATGTAAACGAATTTTAGGTTGCTTGACTTGCTTGTTAGTCTATATAAATCAGTTTATTATATTTAGCATAAAACGATTTACATTTAACTATATTTTGTGTTTCCTGATCATTTATTTTTAATATTATATATAATCAAAATTTGGTTGGCTGTTTGCTTAATATGAGGTCTTTTGTTTTGTCTAGCTCCTTGGCTTAACATTTAGTACTTCTTGTACCATAGTAGTCTGTTTACGCTGCTTCGTAGTTACTAAACAACTTTACATTTTGTTTGTGGTATATGTTCAGTATTTCTAATAATTTTATAGTAACGAAAATATGCAAATGTAACACAACCAAAAACCTGCCAGACCTACAACTGGTTTGGGAGGTTAAGGAGCTCTACTGTAACTAGCAGAAATGCAGTCATCCTGGCTCGAATCATGGGTACGACGGAATCATGTTTCAGTATATACTGAAATTATTTTGACAACCTACTACGTCACTGTTAGTTACGGGATTAATTAATTTCACCTTTCATGCTGCCACTCACGCGAGTAATCAAGGGGGAACCCTGATGTTTCCGTGATAGAATAAAGGTAACTTCACAGTCCCCCCCATCACATATACCCTCAGGTTAAAGCGATCTCCGAGGTTTCAAGACCTCGATAAACTGTAGAGTCCATTTGGGTGACATTCCACCCACGTAAATCCTTTTCCCTTTCCTTTAAGGGTGATTCTCGTCCCCATTTCCCGCGCACCCTTCCTACTCTTTATATATTGTTTGAATAAAAAAGTGGTTTTTAACGTAATTCACCCTTGAGACTGGGAAGATAGGTGGGTTAAGCCGTCTGAGCTCAAGAAGCAAGGAGACGGAAATACCAAACTAGTCTAATAGAATCAAGTAAATAAAATTTTAGAACCGACGTCAATTTAAAATGGCGCACTCGTACCACGCGTAAATATTGATGTGCCCCTTTGTAGAGATACACTACAAACATTTTAAATTTTGTAATTAAAATATCAATGTAAGTGATTAACTTATTTTTATTATGGAACAATCTATGTTATGAAAACGTGTTAATGCCCATTCATAGAGTGTTACAGTATTTTTCATATAGTTTCTCTCCAAGTTCTTTTCACGCTTTTTATATCATATCATTTATACGACTCTTCGATATTTTATTTTGAGACATTTTTACTATTTTGCCCCGTCATAGGTGCGCCTTTGTCTTGTTGTATAGTGCAATGCTACTACTATTTTAATTTGCATTTAATTGACAAGCATAAATGACAGTCAGTGGAAAACAATTGCAATACGCCGAAACAAATATTTAAAAAAACTAATCAAAACAGCATAAGTTTAACTTCGTTCGGGCTGAATTGACATTGATTTGTGATGCAATTGATGGATATGCGTGAATCGAACCAGTATTGTTATTAGCCAACGAGCTGTGCTACGTATTTTTACCTATTGTGATCACTGTTGCGATTCCATATTTGAGTGGCTTCAGGCGCAATTTGTGCAAAGGTCTGGTAGTATTAAATACACTGTTTATTTATCAATCCATTAGACAACTACCTTTTTTTAAATAGGTTAGAGCTGAAGGCGTCAGTCGTAAGTGTACCTATTTTGAAATTTTTAGTGTCCTTTATGTATTCAACCAAAATTATTAAAAGAAGAAAAACATGATTTACTGTAGTAGGCTTTGAAGTTGATTCAATAATGTGTAAAAAAAGCAATGGATAAGAGTACAATTCCAAAAAATAGGAAAAGTTTTAAGCTTTTTTTAAACGGGTATTCATATATAAAGTTTTAATATGCTGTGGCGACTGAATGTCTCCCACATTTGTCTCCCAAAGTTAAAATTTGCGCATATCACACTGTATATATTTGTTTTTCTTTTCATCGTTACTGCATAACATACTGTACATATTTATTTTGTTTTACATTTACTTTTTTAATCAAGGATAATTATCTATTGCTATTGAGAAATGTAACAATTTGTAGGTACTTAGTTTTCTGTACATAATTGTGGGAATTTCCATCGGCATTTAGAGTCTAATTTAGTTTTAAGGTTCTTGTATGCTATCCGTTAATTTTTATTTTTACAACACTTCTTTGTACGATTTTATGTTGTTGCACGTTCGATAATAGGAACCATCACCGATAGTGAACTGTTCTGTTTATTGCATTTAGGGTTTATGATAGGAAAATACCGAAACGACCCTTCTTAGGAAAGCCTTCTCCAAATTCCCATTTTACTATCTGTAATGAATGTTTTTATTTTGACCATGGGAACGTTTACGAAGATAGAAAAAAAACCCTTTTGCCAACGAATACGACCAATCAAATCGAGGAATTTTGGCACAGGGGGTGGAACTTTATGTTTCTTGAAATTTGTATTAATATTGGAGGAGAACTCTGTTTTTGGACTTGCAAGAAGTCGGATGTGAATTTTGTTGTTCTAGTTCAATAGACTTATTTTATTTCGTTTTAACAGTGTTTCAATAAACTCTCACAGTTCATATAAAAAAGGAATGTATTGGATATATAGCTAATCAAGCACACACATACGTTCCTAAAATGCCTTTGCTACCTTTAGGTAGTATTCTCGTCGAAAAACGGCAGTCAAAGTTCTAAGTTATCTCAGAAGATTTAGGTAGATGAGTCTAATCTATAGTGTAAAGTATATTCCAAAATATAAAACCTTAGTTTTTGCCGTTGTAAGTGGGAAATAGACATTTTAACCATCTGTTTATGAGGGACTTGAGCGTTTTACTCATTAATACATACAGGATAAATAAAATAATCAAAAATGTTTTTTGAAATGTTTATTTTATTAAATGCTTGTAAAAATAAACGGATAAAAAGTGAATAGTAACAGGCGCAAGATAATATAAAATTAAAAATAAATAAACAGTATGTCCCCGGATGGCGTTTACTAGAAGACAATTGGGGAGATATTGTATAAATAAAAATATATTTAACTTATATCTAATTAAGTTTCGTTATCACTGTCATCAGCTAAGGTAATTATCAGTGGTTCTATATTATTTGCATACATGTTCGAACCTTCAAATTATACAACATATTGAATGTAATTCTTCCAGCTTGTGAAAGCTGGAAGCGAAAACAATTATAAAATTAATTGAAATGCTTCTAGTATTTTGGCAAAAGAACCATGTTCCAAAAAACGTAAAATAAATAAAAGTTCCTTCATATTGTTGAATAAAGATAATTGCGTAGCATCTCGTTAATTTTAATAAGACATGGTTAAATTGGCTAAATACCGAAATAAAAAAAAGACGATTTAAAATACAATAAATTAAAATGAACATACTCTCGGTACACATATTTTCTTACCTTATTTATGTCAGAGATTAGTCATCTTGGTTATATTTCTGATACAAAACATAAGAAATATTCTACTTTTAGTGTTTTATTTTTAGTTTTGCTAAAGACGGGGCAAACTTTCCCCCGAAATGTCCAGAAAACAGATATTTTTCCGTGTCATTACTCGGGTACCTTAATAATAGGCCCAGAACTAATGTATATTAAACTTATCAGGTAATTATTTTTATTTTGTATGATGACTAAAAGAATTGAGTCCTGGGCCTTCCGCGGTGTAGTAACTCCGCGACTGTAACGGTATATTTATTGTCCTATTGAAAATGCAAAAAGTTAAGATCTTATATTCTGGGATATACTTTACTACATATTTTTAATGTTTGCTCGACATACGAGCTTTCTTTTATTTATGCTCACAGGTAAACTTTGATAAATATTTTATTGTATTTATCAAAGTTAGGTTAATATTGGCTTTTATTACTTAGTTATTTTTTTTTTATTTGAGTGGAGCTGAGGATGAACGAAGGTTTTGCCCAAAAGTCCCCTTCTAAGAGTAAATTTTGTTGCACAGTATTTTATATCAATATAAACCTAATCTTTAAGTTTTAAACATACCACTTTCGAACATCCGGAATAAATATTGAAAGTCAATTTTTCTTTGAAATATGACTCGAACATAAATAAATTTTGCCAGAAGATCTGCAATAATTTAGCCGAAAATTGATTTACATCATATGGGTGGTCCATTTGTAATTGAATGTTGTCCATACTGTGGCCATCGTCGACCTAAAGTCGATAATTACAGGTTCCTGTCTTACCTGCATTTTTGATATTGGCAACGTGTAGGTTTGAAATTATAAGGTACCTCAAAAAAAGTCGACGGAAATTAAAATATTGATCCCGCGGGCAACATTTTAGGGTATTTACTTAATTGTGACTGATTTACGATTGGTTTTTGTATTTGGTCATTAATATTTTTAACGATCCCGGCTTAAAATTATGCTAAGCTGAATCGATATTATTGGGCTATTGATTTGAGCAGATTGAACATGTGGGTTATATAAAATAAGATCAATATAAATTGAAAACCTTATCCGGTTTAATTAGTAGCATAATCAAATTTGACCAAAAGCTCCGCGCAATCCTTATGAGAAATGGCTCTATCCCTTTTTTTTTAATTTGACATAATGGGCTCAACTAATCGTAATAATAATTTTGGATATACAGTGTGCCTAACTTGGAATGTTAACTTTTCGAGATTTTATTTAACTTTTTGTTTATTTATATCTTATTTTCATGACTTAGCTTAAGAACATATTGAGAATATGCATTTAGGAAAAGCATAGTAATAGTAAGTCTTCTACGATGGTAAAATCATAGACACATTCAAATACTAAGTAAAATAGACAAAATTGGTAAACTTACAATAAAAGTTTTTAAAATAAATTTTTCTGAATGTTAGAGAACTGTATTGTAATTTAATCCCATTTTCCTATTTAGGTATTATGCGGCAGGAAAAGAAAAAACCTTAGACCTGAAATGTTAATTTATTAAATATCTTTTATTAAGACTCATTAAAATAGCATTAACTGAACAGAATTAGAGAAAATTACTAAGTATGAAAACATGTCTATTGAGCTAAAAAACATATGTGAGCTGAGTAAAGTTTCGACAAGTATGCTGATAAAAACATCAGAAAAAATATTAAGGATACTTTCTTCAACATATTATCGGATTATCTAAAAGCACTGTCGATTCCTTTATAAGAAAGTTTAACATTAACTTGCTATATTATGCGTTTATGCGTTTTTATTGTAATTATTTCCGTTTATAATTTACAACGAAACAAGGTTTGTGTTATTTTAAAAGACATTTTTGGATTTTGGAAATACACAAGTTTTAGGGTTTTATTTGAACTGCCAAGATTAGCTAAGAAAATAATCAAACGACAAAATTAGAAAGCAAAAAAGTCGGTAAATCCACTTTACCTGTAACTTCCCTGGTCTATTATGGTACTAAAATATGGTCCTGTTTAGTTCTGCACAAAGCACTTTAGTGATATGTACTTATAAAAATTGTGTTATGTTTTACTTTCTTTGATAGAAATAAGGATTAATTATGACGGATTTTCTTGGTAATTGGATAAATCCAATATGTAAAGGAATTTAAATGGAAATTTCCTAGCAATGAATTCTTATTGTGTCCAGGTAAGTGGAACATATTACCAAACGACTATGTGCGGAACTAAACGGGGTATATTTCAATATTCCTGATAAAACGAAGAACCCAGAACAAGAGAAGTTCCGCGTAAATTTACCGATTTCATTTTTCGTAATTTTTATCTTTTTACTTCTTTCATAAAAAGGAAGTATTGTAATCGTAAAAAAATTACGCTCCGAGATTTTTTCAGATCTTCACGTTTCAGGGTCCCTACATGACGAAAAACATGTTTTATCGATTCCGTCAGTCTCGCTGTCTGTCGATCTATCTGTTCACGGCATAGCTAAAAACTTACCTATCCGATTGACTTTAAATTTTGGTCAAAAATTAAGGATCGTATGATAAACCATATTTTGGTAAAAATACAATATGGCAAAACAAAATGGCATTTTTATTCAATTTAGCTCAAAGTTCGTGCAAAAATCAAGTATTATTATGTATAAATGCAAAACAAAATGGCAGTTTTATTCAATTTAGCTGAAATTTCGTGCAAAAATCAAGTATTATGTGGGAGTCAACTGGTAAAATTTTGGTACGAATCCAAGATGGAGGAACAAAACGGCGGCTTAATAAAATATTTAAAAATCCAGTCTGAAAAACTAGTTAAAGAACTTTGAAAATTGTAGTATAAAGTAATACCAGTAAACTGTAGTACTACTTCAAGATGGCGGAACAAAATGGCAGCCAATTAAAATGTTTGTAATCTAAAAAATAGTTCTCAGGTCTTTAGATGCCAAAAAAATATATTTTATGGATTCCGTCGGTCTCTCTGTCAGTTCGAGGCATTTTGTAAAAACTGCTCATCAGATTGACTTCAAATTTTAGTCGAAAATTAAGTTTCGTATGGGGATGACCTGGTAATATTTTGGTAAAAATCCAATATGTGGCCTAGCGAAACGTTAAGAAATATTACTAAACTGATTATCCAATTTATCTCAAATTTTGCACAAAAATCAAATATTATGTAGAAATCAATTGGTAAAATTTTGGTACAAATCGAAGGAACTAAGGGCAAAAATTGCGATTTAATAAAATATATAAAAATTCAGCCTAAAAAAAACTACTTAATGAACTGTGTTTCAATTCAAATTGTGTGCTATAACTAATTGTAGTATAGAGATAAACTAGTAAAACTGTGGTACCAATGCAAAATGGCGGCATAAAATGGAAGATAAATTAAATTTTTGTGATCCGAAAAAACTGACCTTTTCAGGTTTTACATATCTTCACGTTTTAGCGTCCCTAGATGCCAAAAAAATATGTTTTATCAATCCTGTCAGTCCGTCTGGCGGCTTGTCTGTGTATATGTCTGTCATTTCGCGGCATAGCTTAAAAACTACTAGTCAGATTGACTTCAAATTTTAGTAAAAAATTAAGGGTTATATGAAAATGAGCTATAATATAATAGTAATATTTTGGTAAAAATCTAATATATCGGAACAAGATGGCAACCTAGTGAAATGGTAAGAAAATTATTAATAACAAACTAATTATCCAGTTTACCTCAAATTTAAAAAAAAATTAAGTGTTACATAAGCATGGACTTGTAAAATTTTGTATGAATATAAGATTGAAAAACAAAATGGCGGCCTACTAAAATATTTAAAAAAATCAGCATGAAAAATTGTTTATTAGATTAATTAATTTATTAAATATCTTTTATTAAAATTAATTAAAATGGCATTAACTGAACAGAATTAGAGAAAATTACTAAGTATGAAAATATGTCTATTGAGCTAAAAAACATATGTGAGCTGAGTAAAGTTTTGACAATTATGCTGATAAAAACATCAGAAAAAATATTAAGGATACTTTCTTCAACATATTATCAGATTATCTAAAAGCACTGTCGATACCTTTATAAGAAAGTTTAACATTAACTTGCTATATTTGTTCAAATTTTGTGCAAGCATTAAGTGTGATACAGAGATAAACTGGTAAAATTGTATTACGAATTCAAGATAGCGGAACAAAATGGCGGACACGTAAAATGTTTAAAAAATCAACGTAAAAAATCTTATTCAATTGATTTTAAATTTTGGCGAAAAATTAGATATGATATAAGGATAACCTGGTACTTCAACATGACGTAACAAAAGCGCGGTGTGTGTCGATGTAAAAGCTACATATTGAATTGATTTTAAATTATGCCAAAAATCAAGTGTGTGGTATGAATCCAATATATTGGAACTAAATGACTTTCAATCAGAATGTATGTATGTATATGTATATATTCAACTAAATTGGGTCACATTTCACTATTCCTAAAAAAATCCATAACAAAGGAAACTTCGGGTAAAGGTTGTTTACCGATTTTTTAAATATTTTAATCTGTCAATTTAAAATCAAATATAGTATTGTATGTTTTATTTTTTAGAAAAAAAAGATCAATTAAGGCTAATACTATTTTTTTAAACATTTTGTTAGACCGTTATTTTCTTTCTCTATATTGAATTTGTATTATTTTTCCAGATCATCCCTATACCATACGTAATTTATTACTGAAAAACATTTAGTCAGTAAAAGTTGTTTTTATTCGGATTTCATACATATTTTGATCGGCTATGTTCGATTTGTAGCATATTCCTCCCTTGAGAATCGACTTTGTTATGGTAAATAAAATCTCCTGTATAGTATTGCTTGAATAAATTGATATTTTTTTGTTGATTATAAATAAGCCACGTTTAATACAATTGTCTCTAAAGAGAGCTTCAAAAATTGACAAAATCGTTCTCATAAGAGGAGAATGTAAAAAAGAGAAAATGTTTAAAATTATTACACATAAATACCCATATGATTATATTTAATCTTATGACAGTGTACTCAGCAAGAAAAGGATCCTTTAGTGCCGTTTCAGTTTCACATGAAGCCTAAGGTCAACTTCCGTCAGGACGTACGAGAGAGAGTTAGATGTTTCAATGAACGGTTTCACATGGGGCCCTACGTTAAGCCCGTGCGTCGACGGATGGTCCGCGTGCTCAAAAGCCACCTTCGTATATGAGCTATTTTACACGTGCGCTGATGATCGATGACGTAGGAGATCCCGTGTCGCTGGTTTTGCATTCTAGATGTTATCGCTACAGCAATCTAAACTAGAGCTACACCGTAGATCATGGGAGTCTTTCTGCCAATATAGACATACAACAAACAAAATGTATCCTACAGTGCCGGATTTTAGTACCTTATCAGAACATAACAGCATGATGAAGGTAAATAGTTAAACAAATTGATATATTAGGCTAGGTACTGATTCAATTTAAGATGTATGTATATGTATGTATTTATGCATTATGTATGTATGTATTATGTATGTATGTATTATGTATGTATGTATTATGTATCTATGTATTATGTATGTGTGTATTATGTATATATGTATTATGTATGTATTATGTTTGTACGTGTGTATGTATGTATGTATGATGTATTTATCAATAGATTTGATGTTTTATTCGAAAATAAATTTAAAAATCTGAACATGACAATTCTCTTAAATTGAAATATAAAGTGACAACCGCATAAAAGCAACTACCGGCTAGTCTGATGCCAAAACAGATTTTGATACGTACGGGCGCTCACTGCATCTGAAAGGAAGTACGTCCGATCGAGCCATCACCGCTGATAGTCAGCACTAACTACACCATATCTTTTAAAATAAAGCTTATAAAACCCGTATAAATTATAAACAGAAACACTGTACATCATATTGGCTCGGACCTCTATATATTTTTTACGATATAATTCCGGAATAAGTGTTTTCTGAACTAATGTGTAAATAAATCTTATGTAAATAGGACTGTGGCCAAAAACTTGTAATTTCGGCATATAAATAGAGCTTAAAAAATTTGTATAGGGGAATTTTTTAATTGGAATTTTATTTAAAGCCTAAAAACTTAAAACCGTGTAAACTATGCTCGAAACATTCTTTAGATTACTCACGTTGACAAGAACAATATTTTAACATAATAAAATGTTCTCAGAGTTGTATATCCTTTACCTATTATTCTTCCTAACAAAATTTTCGGTATTAAAAAAACATAAAACGGGTCTTGTCCTAAAAGCAGGGTAAACAAACTTATTTTCGAAAATGATATCGAATAAATCCTGGAATCCGGTAAAAGTCTGGCAAACAGGATGGAAACGTATTGACTCCGCGACACCTAAATCTTTTGACATCTTTCTAGACCCATCTGTGAAAATGTGATGGACTTGTGATATCCAGAAATGGGATATCGAATTTGTACATGTCGGTTTTATACATTTTGTCGCCCTCTCTATTAAACAGGGTTCCTTTTCTTAGATGTATCTGAAGGGTAAAATATTAAAGAGGGATAGTGGAACAAAATAAAAACGGCGTTATGTGTACGAAGTATGTGTATGTAATATGATTTTCATGTTTTAGCATAGGTGTATAAAATACGTATTTAGAACTTCAGCAGGATACTGCTATTGGTAGCGTTTCGGAATGTTTATGCTTTATATTTTCGGGCACCGGTGTGCAAATTTTTTTGCTGCGGCATTATAAGTTAAAAGGAACATGCGACTAGATTACAAAAATAGTTTTTTCTGTTTTATTAGGTTGACATTTGAAATTTTCTAGAATTTTAACATTAGAAGATAAAAAAACCTAATTTCAATCTTTACTAGATTGTTTGGTGGTCGGGCATTTTTAACTAAATGTAACTCAAAATACAAGAGTTCTAACCACATTACACCACAACTTGTTACGTTCTGGACCCGCGTTTCGCTAACCAACTTAGAATCATCAGCAGATGACATAAAGGGTAAAATATTAAAGAGGGACAGTGAAACAAAATAAAAATGGCGTTACGTGTACGAAGTCTGTGTATGTAATATGATTTTCATGTTTTAGCATAGGTGTATAAAAATACGTATTTAGAAGTTCAGCAGGATTCTGCTATTGGTAATGTTTTGGAATGTTTATGCTTTATATTTTCGGGCACCGGTGTGCAATTTTTTTTGCTGCGGCATTATAAGTTAAAAGGAACACGCAACCAGGTTACAAAAGAGTTTTTTTTCTGTTTTATTAGGTTGGCATTTGAAATTTTCTAGAATTTTAACATTAGAAGATACAAAGACCTAATTTTAATCTTTACTGGACTGTATGGTGTTCGGGCCTTTTTAACTAAATGTAACTCAAAATACAAGAGTTCTAACCACACTACACCACAACTTTTTACGTTCTGGATGTCAAAAGCAGCATGCAACCAGATTACAGTTTATATCATCTGCTGATGATGCTAACTTGGTTAGCGAAACACGCGTCCAGAACGTAACAAGTTGTGGTGTAGTGTGGTTAGAACTGGTATTTTGATCTTTCTTCCACCACAGGTTCCAGTGTTAGGACTTAAATGTAACTATTGATAAGGTGCAAAGGATATCTTATGCATTTCTAACTATACAGGTTGGTACCGAAAATTGGGAGCAAACATTTGTTACTAATAATTTAAAGTTTGTATTACTCTGATGTCTGCATTAAACATGCAATTTAAATACACATAAAATGTATAACATATTTTACTACATGTATCTGCTTATAAATGGTAACTTTATAAAGAGTGGTCGCCAGGCCGCAGTAGGTACAATTTTCTAAAATGTTAACGATGGAAATATATGCAAACAAACAATTTTCATTAATCAAAAATTGCAAAATATTATACAGAGTTTTAAGAAGTCTACATAACAATTTTTGTTAAATGTATAAGTGAAATTACAAACCTAATCGATAACTTATTGTAATAGTTACAAGTTTAAAAAAATATAGAAACAAAATATATGATAAGATATACAGGGTATTTACAAAGTTATATATTCATTTAAAAATACTATCTTAAATAAAAAAAAGCAACCATCAGACTTGTGAAAATTACAGCGTTTATTTGAAAAATAAAAAAATGTATACTTAGGAAGCTAATATAATATTTGATATTAAAAAAAGGAATAATTAAAAATCCAAATTACTTTATTTTTTAGAATTAGTTTGTTTCTATATTCATTGGTTTATTACAAATTAAAATAAAGAAAACACACAATATCTCGGTCTGATTGATTAATAATTTTATGTGAATTGGATTACGTCTTCGCATAACCTCTATGCGATTTGGTACTTCTGGACAAGTAAACCCAAAGTATTGTGAATAAAATTTTAAACAAGAGTGGTTAGACTTATGCTTTGAGAGGGGGAAAATCCATAATAGATTTTTAAAATGCATCTGAGATCGGGCATCTTAACTTAATTAAAAGTGAAATAAGTAACACCCTGAATATATATATATATATATATATATATATATATATACATAGATATATATATTTATATATATATATATATATATATATATATATATATATATATATATATATATATATATATATATTTATATTATATAAATATATATATATATATATATATATATATATATATATATATATATATATATATATATATATATATATATATATATATAATTAGTTATTTTATTTGAGTTAGCTAAAATTGCTCTTTAAGACGTTATGGCCCTTGTATCTAACTGTAATGTTTGTGTTTTTTGAACAGATTTGGCAAACTTTCAGATATGTTGGGGATATATGGTAGGGTCATGTAGTTAGTGTTTTTTATATATATTTTAAAGGGTGGCTTTCGTTGTAAAATTTATAAATCCTTTTTTTAATGAAGTGATTTTCTCAAAGTAGTTCTTCATCTGTAAAGCTTGTTTTGCTTTTTTAATGGATTTTTCTCTATATTCACGATCAGTTAGCTGTCTGCAAGACCTATGACAACTGATTTTTGTTGGAATAGAGTGTGTTGGGAGTTGAAATGTAAATATCTAGAAGACCAGGTGTCTTTAGTATACCATTCAGTTTTTATTGTGTTTTTTATGTGGACTAAAGTGGGGTCTAAGAAATTAATTTTATTTGATGTTCTTCTATGGTAAATTAAAGTTTTGAGTGGTAACTATTAAAACTATTTAAAATGTCACGACATTTGTTTTATGGGACTGTTGTTTAGCCACAGAAAGCCAAAAAGAACGTATTTGTAGAAAAAATTGACATCAGAAGTAGTTTCTTTTAATATTGTTTCTTCCAAATCCTCCAAAACTTTGAGCTATGACATTGAAAATTGATGCCCTCATATCACAACCATTGAAATATCTGTATATATTTTTTATCTGATTCCATTTATTAGTAGTAATTTCTTTTAGTAAATGTGTATAGACATTAGTATATAAAGATATAGCATGCAAATATATTAATATATAGTTTTTTTTATTCTTTTTTTAATTCTTTAAATTTACTGAGACTTTGATATAATATTTGTTTTTGTTTATAATACTTTGTAAAATGTTATTTAGGAAATATAATTTACTAAGTTTACTATTTTCCATTATTACTTATTTTAGTAAACCGTACAATGAATCAAAACTATAAATATTTGGGGGCCTACTGTATATAATATATAGCACAAAAGATAAGAGAATTTTTCCCATACATATGTGACACCTTTTTCATACAATTAAATTTAATTGACCCTTATTGTAACACCATTAATACTGTACCCACTCAGTACTTGATTGATCGTCAGGCAACCAAAATATTTTAATGGATATACCATCGGCTTGTCATTTAAAAATTTTGATTTTACACGGATACAGAACGGTTGAACATACGCGGGGACAGAGATTCAGATAACGTCAAATATAATTTATTTAATAAAGCCAAGGAACACTAAAGCTGTCGCGTATAAGCAAGACGACATTAGAGCGGTATTGCGTATATTTAATGACTTACGATAAATTAATCTAATAGAAAAACGAAAAAGCAGCATTATCAACTTATTTCTATCAGTATAATTTTATTCAACATACGGATAAGATTAGAGTAGGAGTGTTACCAAAACTTTACTGGGGCAGGAGTCTAAGATATTTTTGGTGATCATCGCCGCACAAAACCAAGAACTTAAAAAAAGGCACAAAACAGGCCTAAAACTATTTTTTTTTGGAGAATTCAATTTTTTAATAAATTACTGATGCATTCAATTTTCGAGTATACATATATCTTCGTTAATTTTAATATTATTGAAAGCACATTTAAACATAATTCTCTTGGAGCCGCTCTGGTAGATTTAATGTAGGTTTATATTATTTCGATATATGTTGTGTTACATAAAATAATTAAATAGCAAACCTCGAGAACGACATATCTATTCTATAAATTAGGTTAATTCTTCATTGAGAGCTTAAGAAAATACTCTAAACTACTTGTAATTTTTAATTGGTCTAGCTGATATTTTTAGAAAGTTCATTTTTATTATTTGGCCTCCTGAACAGAAAAATCTCGGGCCTACGCGAACCAATAACACTAAAATACTAAATTGACAAGAAAATCAAATCTAATGAATCTATTCACAAGCTCACCAAAGTGGTTAATAACTTGTGAGTATTTAAAGATCTTCCGATTTACTTCTTTTATCATCGAAAACGAAGAAACTGACTAAATCAATAAGATAAAATGACGATTGGAGCGTTAGTTAGTGGAGCTGGAAGATAATATATAAAACCGATTTGGCGACTGAAAGAAGTAAGGGGTCACCTATAGAAATAGTCCCAGAGGTGAGAGTTAATAAAATTTCTGAAATGACAAAGTAATTTAATAGTTGACTATAGCAGTGGTATATATGAACTTACTATTTTCTCATTAGAACATAGTGCGCTGTTAAATCAGTCGCAAATATGAAGCTAATGCATAGAATTTGCAAAGGATGAAACTTTTATGCAGGAATTATGGTAGTCAGTCAGTTGTACGTTAGAAGGGGGATGGTCAGTCAGACCGGAAGTATGTATGTGATCCAGATATGTTCTATACTAACCAGATGTGTTGTATACTCGCACAAAATAAAAAAAAACTTTAAATACGAAGTTTGTGGCTATGTTTGTGATGTTTTTGAAAATTTTAATAAAAAGCTACAGACAAATTTTGAAATATAAGACTCAAAATCAACATAAAAAACGAATCAATAATAACACCCTGTATTTTATTACAATTCTGAATTCTATTCAGATTTATAGGCCAACTTAATATAACATATTTTATGTCCATCTTCAATTATTTTTTAGGTATTTACATATAAAAACTGATAATCGTACATTTTGAGAGGCTGTAACATCTAGACGGTTTGAACTAGGGCAAAGCGAATTATACACTGTTACCTTAGTTTTAAATTAACTTTCTTATGGTATTCACTTTTTGTATAAGCAGAAGTTAAAAGAAACACAATTAGAAACAAATTAAATGTCATGTGGAATTTAAAAATGACGCCGTAAGAATGGCAAGATAGAAAAAAGATGGGAATGTGTAATTTGTTTTGCTGTAGGCCTCTAAAAATTTTTGATTGTCAATTTTTAAATGCCTATATTTAAAAGCAAGGCATAAAACATATTTTATAAAGTTGGCCTTTAATTTTGCGTAGAATTTGAATATTTAATAAAATACAGCCTATTGCATTAATATTACCGCCTTTTTTTGTTTAAGTTTGCGTAACATATATTTTTTTAATTCGACAGTCATCATCTTAACGTACAACTGACAGCCTACCATGATAGTTCTTCTTTATATGCAATTTATAACCTGCATAAAAAGTTTCAGTCTTTGTAAATTCATTGCATTTTCTTGGTTTTCATGCCATATTTGACAGGGCACCGATGATCCCTGTCCTAATAAGAGTTTGACTGACCATAATATGTTCATATATACTACTACTACAATCGACAGTCAAAACTGCCAGCCTTTGTCATTTCGCAAAATTTGCCAAAACTCGAGCATATATATATTTTTTTTCCGTGTTTGTTTCTTTTTCTAGGTTCTTTTTAGGGCACACTAATCTAATATTCTTTATTTAGTAAATTTACTCAAAAAAAAGTTGATCTAAAATAAATCAAACGCAGAAAGAATTTATAAAATTTTAAAAACATTAATGAAGGCCGCATTTTCTTTTTGTGTCTAGGTTACATATCAAACATATTGACAACTTTTTCAATTTTCTGTCAGATCACTTCTTATGAACATATTTTTTAGGGCGACGAGGCCGGGATGCTTGAAATACCGAATTCACTATTACGCGTCTATAACAAACAAATTCTAAATTAACTATTTTTCATTTAATCTAAATCTTAAATAGTTTATATATTATCCAAAAGTTCCTCTAAAGCTTTAAGAAATATACAATTCATACACTCGTTTTTTATTTGGTTAAAATAAAGTCGAACGAGTGGTGGTCCCCTTTTTGTATCAGATATTAATATATTGTAAACGAAGTTCAGCATGTGATTCATTTATTTGGACTATTATTTTCTGTTAATCTGTAAACCAATAAGAACTGTTGTTTTTAGTTTTCTTCTTCGTACTATTCCACTATAAATTCTTTAATAATGTTTTAAATGAGTCTACAAAGATTCCTTCCTGTCCATTTGATTGAGGCGAACATGGTGCAGTCCATCCATATATCTCCAATTTCGTTTCCCTGGTAAAACCATCTAAATGTGTCACTTGTAAATTGTGTTCCATCGTCTGTACCAGTTTGGTTTTACAAAGAGTACTTAATACTCCCCATGGAAATAGCGTCCTTCTCTATTATTTTCGTAAACACTCTATGTATATCAATCTTTCTATAAATCTGGAAGTTAAAATCTCTACTGCTTTCTATAGGGTGAGGAAGATGGTATAAGGGAAGCCAATGAAATATTCCTGATATTAATACATTTTTCTCGAATTCGTTAAAGCATTCGGAAATATAATTTTTCTCGAATTCTTTAAAGCCTTCGGAATTGCCTCTGTTTTGTGACTCCTACCCAGGGCAGAATTAAACCCGAAAAATCATAAAATACCTTTCCCGGTTAATTAAATCAGTTTCACTTAAGCAGAAACAAATTTTAATCATGTATTTTTTTTTCAGGGCATACTAACATGCATGAAATGCAAAACCCTGCGAGGTAAATTTGCTTTTATTCAGTAGATTCAAAGACCTCCAACAAATAATTTTTCCATCGTTCCTTAAGAAAACGGACTCTGGAAAACTACTAAATTCAGGAGAGTTATAGTGTGTAAAGATACTGATGTTCAGAGAGTTTATTACAGTTTTGAAGGAACTGGTTAGTATTACATACACCTAAGTAGGAGTTGGTCTTTTTAAACTATATAAAACGTATCAACCTAGAAAACCTTGTTAAGAAGAAAATAGTTTCCGAGATTTAGCGTAAATTTTAAAATATTGAGCCCAGCCTCTGGAATATTTTCCAGATGTACTCTCTGAAACCAGTGTTAGAAAACAAGAAAAAAAAATCGGGAAATTTCCTTTACCCGGAACCTGCCTCGCTATGAATATTTTCCTTTATTAGGAATAGAGAAGTGTGGCTCAATCTAGTTCGGTACATAGTCATTTAGTACAACATATTTTTATCGGGCGCCATTTTCTTCCACCATTTTGGATTCCTAACAAAATTTAGAAGTTTATATCTATGCCACACTTGATTTTTGGGCATAATTTGAAATACATTGAATAATTAGTTTTCACAGTGATGTATTGCCATTTTGTTCCGTCATGTTGAATTCGTACCTTCGTACAGTTTATCTCTATATAACATTTAATTTTTCTGCAAAACTTAAAGCGGGTTGAATAAGAGGATTTGTTTACGTTGTTTTTTTAAACATTTCATTTGGCCATCTTTTTGTTTAGCCATCTTGAATTCATACCACAAATTTTAGCAGTTTATCTCTATACCACACTGAATGTTTTGCATAAAATTTGAAACTAATATACTAAGTAATTTTTTTCAGGCTAATTTTTTAAATATTTTATTAGGCGGTTATTTTGTTCTGCTATGTTGGATTCATACCAAAATATTACCAGTTTATTCTCGTTATAACACTTGACTTTTATATAAAATTTGCGGTAAATTGGATAATTTATTATTTAGTAATATTTTTTTTAACGTCTCATTGGGCTGCCATCTTGTTGCGCCAGATTGAATTTTTACATAAAATTTACCAGAACATCCCCACATGACTAGTAATTCTTGATCCAAATTTGAAGTCGATCGGGTAACTAGCTTTTAAGCTATACGGTGAACTGAGAGATAGACAGACAGACCGACGGAATTGATAAAACATAATATTTGGTATTTGAGAATGCTAAAACATGAAGATATGTAAGAAAGTGATTTTTTTCATGATTAAAAAAAATTCTTTTTGCTATTTTGTTCCGCCATCTTGAATTCGTACCAGAATATTACTAGTTCGTCCCTATAATGTACAATTAATTATTGCACAAAATTTTAAATCCATCCATTAAGTAGTTTCTTCAGGCAGAATTTCTAAATATTTTATTAAGCCGCTATTTTGTTTCGCCATCTTGGATTTATACCAAAATGTTACCAGCTAATCCCTCCACAATACTTGAAATTTTTTTAACATTTCACTAGGTCGCCATTTTGTTTCGCCATATTAGATTTTTGCCAAAATGTTACCAGGTTATCCCCATATAACCCTTAATTTTTTAACAAAATTTGAAGTCAACCGGATAAGTGGTTTTTAGCTATATCGCGGACATATAGACCGACAGAGAGACAAACAGACCGACGGAATTGAGAATAAAACGTAAGCATGTAGGATGTTGTTTTTTATCGAGTTCTATATTTATTTTGTCAATATTTTTGATAACTAAATCAACAAAAAGTGTTAAAGAATGTCATTTTGTTTTATTTGAATCTGGTCCAATCTCCAGATGTAGTTATTTTGAAGAATATGTCTTTTTTACTGAGAATTTATTTTTTAAGAACTTTCGCATTTAAAAAGTTTTTTGAGCAAAATTCCATTTTGCTCAAAAATGATTTGTAATCTAAAATGTTTGCAGTTTTTCTACCTCCAGCCTTTGAGATATCAAAGAGTGCGTCAAAAAAAAGTGACATATTAAAGTTACATTTTCTAAACGGAATATCCATTTTTTTTGCATATTTAAATAATTGACCATGACCGGTTGAGCAAACTTTATTAAGGTTCCCCCCGTCCTTATAGTGTTTCCAAATAATCAATTTTTTTTAAACTTTTACTTTTTCTTCGACAGTGAATGACTTCGAAATTAATTAACGTAATCAGCTGAACAATAAACTGTAAGTCTGCAATGATTTAAGCTATTAATCGTAACATATCTTGTTTTTTAATTTTGTGCCAAAATCAGTGGTAATTTTTTTCTAACTTTAATTACTATTAATATCACTATCTTAAATGATATAACATGTAGGTATATTACTACCTTAAAACAAAGAATACTTCGTTTTAAGAAAATTTTGTTTAAATTTATTGACAGGCTTCATCAAAACCCCCTCGGGTTTAAGGCATGTATAATGTAGAAGTGTTGTGTTGAAACTTTTAAAATAAAAAAAAATATAATTTTAAGCTGTAAAATTTGTCTTTATAGTAAATGAATTAAATGTTGCGAGGTTTACACACGGAGAGAAAAAAAAATATATTGATAGCCAAACAAAATAGCCTAATAAAATATTTAAAAAATCAGCTTGAAAAAACTACTGACTACAATTATTTCCAATTTTATGCAAACATTAAAGGTAATATAGAGATAAACTGGTGAAGTTATGGTACGAGTTCAAGATGGCGGAAGAAAATAACTTTAAATTTTGCAGAAAAATTAAATGTGATATAGGAATAAACTGGCATGAATTCAACATGACGTAATAAAATGGCCGTCTGTGTCAATGTAAAATTACGTATTAAATTTATTTTAAATTAAGCTTAATAATCAAGTGTGATATAGGTAGAACCTGGTAAAATATTGGTAGGAATCCAATATGATGGAACAAAATCGCGTCCAATAAAAATGTTTAAAAAGACAGTATATAATTGCTATAAATGACTATGTACTAAACTAAATAAGGTCACACTTCGCTACTCTCAATAAAAGTGAAGATTCATAGAAGAGAAGTTCCTGGTTAAGGAAATTTACCGATTTTTCTTATTACCTTTTGTCCTTGTTTACTGATACTTTTGTTACCACTTGCCCTGTATAACACCAATCCAAGTAAATTTTTATATCTGTTAGTTTCAACTGAGTGATACCCGTTCCCAATGAGTAATTATAAAATTTAAAAAAAAATGTTCGTCCCGTTGTCCTCTCGTTACACCACACCTATCTTGGAACACACTATATAATATAAAATATATAAAGAAAAATACCGTTATCGGAAATCTTCTCAAGCAGAGTTCTCTAACAGCGGTTGTAGCTTTTTTCGCATCACAGATAACATCACATATAATGAGGCGTTGGGTAAACAAATGTAGTTGGGTTTGCTTATTTGTTCCAACTGAAAAGAGATTGATTGATACAAATTTGCAAGGTGATTTGAGCCCAATTAAAGGTTATTTTATACCGTCGAGTTGATTTTTTTTATAAAAAATTAATGTATCAGTGAGAATTATATATGGCTGCTAAACAAATAGTCCCAGATTTTATCTTGCCACAAAGTAAAAAGAATCTCTTTTGGACACATTTATTTAATGATGTTAAAAATCATGCGCATACTCGAGTGGGAAAGGTTGAGATTAAACACCTACTTCACAAATTAACATTTTAAATAAAACCGAGTTTTATTTAAAATGTATACGGTGATACAAAGAAGAGAAAAGTGATTTATATCTTCATTGTTATAAGACAAAGAATAAAATGTTGATTATGGCAAGATTTTAATTTGGAAATCAAATTTATTTTGGAAAAAAATCAACTTAACACCAAACAAACAAAATTGTATTTTTTTACTCAAATATGGGTTTTACCCCAATTTGAGGATTATCTTTAAAAGAAAAAAATATAAATACTATTATTATAGTTTAACCTATGAATTTTTCTGTGTTTGCTTTGATTATTATTATAGATCAGTATAACTATGTGTTGTTGTTATGTTGTTAAAGAGTTAAAAGAAATCGGATTCATATCTCCTATTTTAGACTGAAAGACGAATAAAGTAGTTTTATTTTAAACAATCGAGAAAGAAAAACAAATTTAAGTCTTAAACGTATTTTGTACAGTTTTAAACAGTTTAAAATTTAAAAAATGACATTTTAAAAACGTTCACAACATTGGTTTTTAATCAAAAAAAGTTTAAAACAACTAATTTTGTTTTAAAAACATTTAAAACACTTATTTTAAATCAAAATATTTAAAACAAAACAACCCTTCCCAGAATAAAACACTAATTTTAAAGTGGAATTTATTTTTCGGTGAAGATCCGAATAAAAAGTCAAATTCTTAGCTGGCCAATATTTCGCTATGTTTTATTGCTTCATTAGAACTCCACAATTATATAAAAGCATTAATGTTGCATGATACATTGTTCTGACTGTTTATGGATACTAATTAAATTAAAATTATTGTATTAAAATGTGATTAAATTGTACTAGCCTATTGTTAAAATTTTATATAATTTAACGGCATGACAAAAAAACAGAATTAGTAAATTTACAAGAAACAAAAGAGACCCAAATTTTTTAATTTAATATATAGGTAGTTACTTACATCTAATTATCGACCTTTGTTTTCATTAAAATAATTAATGTCGACTAACACATAGGTAAATTCATTAATGGTAGTAATTGCTTTAAGTAGAAATAGATTTATAATTTAAAATTTCAACAAACACCACTATTATGCTGGTATATTCTATTTGTGTTTACTCAATCCTTTCTCATTGCAGCGTTCTTATCAGCATTGGAAAAAGTTAACAGTTTTTTGTTTAACTTTGCGATGTATATGATTACTAACGGTGTATTTTCGGTCATTTTAATTTTTCGATTATATTAAAGTAGGCAGTAATTAATTACGAAATTGAAGTGGCGGATTAATGGTTTAAAACTATTTTTTGGGTTTTTTGCCTTATAAAATCTGAAAATAAAAAAAATTTACCTTATAAAATCAATAGACAGCCTTAAGTTCTGGGTCCACTATAAAGGTACCCGAGGAACGACACTGAAAAATGTTTGTTTTCTGAACGTTTTGGGGGAAAGTCTACCCCCGCCTTCTGCAAACCTACAAATAAAAAACTAAAAGCAAAATATTTCTTATGTTTAGTGTCAGAAATATAACCAGAATGGCTAATCTCTGACAAAATGTCAACGAATGTCAATTTAAAGGTATTATTTTTAATTGTTAGAATAAGGTGGGAAATATGTGTACCTAGAGTATGTTCATTTTAATTTATTTTATTTTGAGGTGTTCTTTTTTTACTTCAGTATTTAGCAAATTTAACCATGTGTTATTAAAACTAATGGAACAATATGCTACACAATTATCTTTATTTAATAATATTAAGGCACTTTTTTATTTTACGTTTTTTTGGAACATGGTTCTTTTGCTAAAATACTAGAAGCATTCCAATTAATTTTATGACTGTTATCTAGTGCATGTTGGCAAATGTTCGATTTTTGAAATTCTCTATTTTTTATGTATGTTTGGGGTTCTTTAATTCTTTTGGCTAATGGCCTAGAGGTTTCACCTATGTAAAATGTATTGCATTGACACGGAATTTCATAAATAACATTTTTTGTATTTTCTTGTTCATTGTTAGGTTTTGTTTTTATAAGTTTGCTTCTAAGTGTATTTTGTGTTTTAAAGATCGTTCTGATGTTAAAACGTCTACCTATTCGTTTTATTTTATCTGATAAATTTGTATGGTATAAAGAGGTTTGTAATTGGACTATTTTGTTTTGATTTAAAACATCTTTTATAAAATTTTTTTCTTTAATAAAATTTTGATCTTTGCATATTATTTTTGCATATAGACCTTTTACAACTCCCTTTTTAACCATGATTGGATGATTTGAGTAATAATAAATAAATAAATTTTAGATAGATGAAACCTCTAGGCCATGCGTTAGCACCAAACATACATAAAAAATAGGGAATTTCAAAAATCAAACATTTGCCAACATGCACAGGGACAACCATCATAAAATTAATTGGAATGCTTCTAGTACTTTAGCAAAAGAACCATGTTCCAAAAAACGTAAAATAAAAGAAAGTGCCTTATTATTATTAAATTGGTTATATTTCTGATGCTAAACATAAGAAATATTCTACTTTTAGTTTTTTATTTGTAGGTTTGCTGAGGACGGGTAGAATTTCCCCCGAAACGTCTAGAAAACAAACATTTTTCATTGTCGTTCCTCGGGTAACTTCATAGTGGACCCAGAACTTAAGACTGTCTATTTATTTTATAAGGTAAATATTTTTTTATTTTCAGATTTTATGAGGCGAAAAACCCAAAAAATAGTTTTAAAGTAGGCAGTGTTGAGATTTTCTACGTCGGTGCTTTTATTAACAGGATTGAATATCCAGTATCTGTGTATTATTCTATCTTTACTGTATCTCCCTGTTTGTCGAATATTGCACTTGTTATATTGATTGCTTACATGAAATCCTATAAATTACATTGGATTTTAATTATTTTTGTATTTTAGTTTTAAGTTTTGAGTAAAATTTTACTTGTTTCTTCACTCTTGAAGGCAACCTGCTGTTTTATTGTCCACAGTGAAGAAAAAATGGCACTTGGTGAAAAACAAAAATTATTTCAAATTTAACAACGAATACTATAAACAAATTTATGGTTTGAGTGTCAGGAATTGCTTGTCACCAGATTGATCGAATTTAGTTATGCAAGACCTTCAAGATTATTGCATTGGGAAACTTCAATTTAAGTTACCATTCTACAGGAGGTACGTTGATGATATTCTTTCTTCGATTCCAAAAACCGGACAAGATGAAACGTTAAATTTATTTTATAATTACCACCTGAAGATACTCTTTACTACTTAAAAGGAAGAAAAAAATTAACATTATAAATAACGATAAATTTAGAGCAGGGATAGTGCCCTAAATATAAATTAATCCAAAAAGTATCACGAAAAAAATGTACATTACATTAGAAACATACTTCACAAAAACAATTACCCGATTACGTTGATCAGGAAAATGCGGAATAAAAATGTCAATAACATAAGGCGGGAAAAAAGAACAAATAATGATAATAATCCATTAATGTATTGTAAAATACAATACGTAATATATCTGTGGAAAATAATTGGGAGGGTGTTGATAATGTACAAAACTGTGGACAATAAAACAGCGAAGGTTGCCTTTAAGAGCGAAAACACAACATGCTTTTACTCAAAACTTCAAACTAAAACACAAAATTAATTTAAATCCAACATAATTGATAAGAAAGACGGAATGAGGGAATATAAATCAGATTAAAGGAATTATATATTAAAAACAAATCCTACGACTCTAGCAGAAAACAAAAGAATTACTACACTCGTTTTTTATTTGGTTAAAATAAAGTCGAACGAGTGGTGGTCCCCTTTTTGTATCAGATATTAATATATTGTAAACGAAGTTCAGCATGTGATTCATTTATTTGGACTATTATTTTCTGTTAATCTGTAAACCAATAAGAACTGTTGTTTTTAGTTTTCTTCTTCGTACTATTCCACTATAAATTCTTTAATAATGTTTTAAATGAGTCTACAAAGATTCCTTCCTGTCCATTTGATTGAGGCGAACATGGTGCAGTCCATCCATATATCTCCAATTTCGTTTCCCTGGTAAAACCATCTAAATGTGTCACTTGTAAATTGTGTTCCATCGTCTGTACCAGTTTGGTTTTACAAAGAGTACTTAATACTCCCCATGGAAATAGCGTCCTTCTCTATTATTTTCGTAAACACTCTATGTATATCAATCTTTCTATAAATCTGGAAGTTAAAATCTCTACTGCTTTCTATAGGGTGAGGAAGATGGTATAAGGGAAGCCAATGAAATATTCCTGATATTAATACATTTTTCTCGAATTCGTTAAAGCATTCGGAAATATAATTTTTCTCGAATTCTTTAAAGCCTTCGGAATTGCCTCTGTTTTGTGACTCCTACCCAGGGCAGAATTAAACCCGAAAAATCATAAAATACCTTTCCCGGTTAATTAAATCAGTTTCACTTAAGCAGAAACAAATTTTAATCATGTATTTTTTTTCAGGGCATACTAACATGCATGAAATGCAAAACCCTGCGAGGTAAATTTGCTTTTATTCAGTAGATTCAAAGACCTCCAACAAATAATTTTTCCATCGTTCCTTAAGAAAACGGACTCTGGAAAACTACTAAATACAGGAGAGTTATAGTGTGTAAAGATACTGATGTTCAGAGAGTTTATTACAGTTTTGAAGGAACTGGTTAGTATTACATACACCTAAGTAGGAGTTGGTCTTTTTAAACTATATAAAACGTATCAACCTAGAAAACCTTGTTAAGAAGAAAATAGTTTCCGAGATTTACCGTAAATTTTAAAATATTGAGCCCAGCCTCTGGAATATTTTCCAGATGTACTCTCTGAAACCAGTGTTAGAAAACAAGAAAAAAAAATCGGGAAATTTCCTTTACCCGGAACCTGCCTCGCTATGAATATTTTCCTTTATTAGGAATAGAGAAGTGTGGCTCAATCTAGTTACGGTACATAGTCATTTAGTACAACATATTTTTATCGGGCGCCATTTTCTTCCACCATTTTGGATTCCTAACAAAATTTAGAAGTTTATATCTATGCCACACTTGATTTTTGGGCATAATTTGAAATACATTGAATAATTAGTTTTCACAGTGATGTATTGCCATTTTGTTCCGTCATGTTGAATTCGTACCTTCGTACAGTTTATCTCTATATAACATTTAATTTTTCTGCAAAACTTAAAGCGGGTTGAATAAGAGGATTTGTTTACGTTGTTTTTTTAAACATTTCATTTGGCCATCTTTTTGTTTAGCCATCTTGAATTCATACCACAAATTTTAGCAGTTTATCTCTATACCACACTGAATGTTTTGCATAAAATTTGAAACTAATATACTAAGTAATTTTTTTCAGGCTAATTTTTTAAATATTTTATTAGGCGGTTATTTTGTTCTGCTATGTTGGATTCATACCAAAATATTACCAGTTTATTCTCGTTATAACACTTGACTTTTATATAAAATTTGCGGTAAATTGGATAATTTATTATTTAGTAATATTTTTTTTAACGTCTCATTGGGCTGCCATCTTGTTGCGCCAGATTGAATTTTTACATAAAATTTACCAGAACATCCCCACATGACTAGTAATTCTTGATCCAAATTTGAAGTCGATCGGGTAACTAGCTTTTAAGCTATACGGTGAACTGAGAGATAGACAGACAGACCGACGGAATTGATAAAACATAATATTTGGCACTTAGGAAAGCTAAAACATGAAGATATGTAAGAAGGTGTTTTTTTTCATGATTAAAAAAAATTATTTTTGCTATTTTGTTCCGCCATCTTGAATTCGTACCAGAATATTACTAGTTCGTCCCTATAATGTACAATTAATTATTGCACAAAATTTTAAATCCATCCATTAAGTAGTTTCTTCAGGCAGAATTTCTAAATATTTTATTAAGCCGCTATTTTGTTTCGCCATCTTGGATTTATACCAAAATGTTACCAGCTAATCCCTCCACAATACTTGAAATTTTTTTAACATTTCACTAGGTCGCCATTTTGTTTCGCCATATTAGATTTTTGCCAAAATGTTACCAGGTTATCCCCATATAACCCTTAATTTTTTAACAAAATTTGAAGTCAACCGGATAAGTGGTTTTTAGCTATATCGCGGACATATAGACCGACAGAGAGACAAACAGACCGACGGAATTGAGAATAAAACGTAAGCATGTAGGATGTTGTTTTTTATCGAGTTCTATATTTATTTTGTCAATATTTTTGATAACTAAATCAACAAAAAGTGTTAAAGAATGTCATTTTGTTTTATTTGAATCTGGTCCAATCTCCAGATGTAGTTATTTTGAAGAATATGTCTTTTTTACTGAGAATTTATTTTTTAAGAACTTTCGCATTTAAAAAGTTTTTTGAGCAAAATTCCATTTTGCTCAAAAATGATTTGTAATCTAAAATGTTTGCAGTTTTTCTACCTCCAGCCTTTGAGATATCAAAGAGTGCGTCAAAAAAAAGTGACATATTAAAGTTACATTTTCTAAACGGAATATCCATTTTTTTTGCATATTTAAATAACTGACCATGACCGGTTGAGCAAACTTTATTAAGGTTCCCCCGTCCTTATAGTGTTTCCAAATAATCAATTTTTTTTAAACTTTTACTTTTTCTTCGACAGTGAATGACTTCGAAATTAATTAACGTAATCAGCTGAACAATAAACTGTAAGTCTGCAATGATTTAAGCTATTAATCGTAACATATCTTGTTTTTTAATTTTGTGCCAAAATCAGTGGTAATTTTTTTCTAACTTTAATTACTATTAATATCACTATCTTAAATGATATAACATGTAGGTATATTACTACCTTAAAACAAAGAATACTTCGTTTTAAGAAAATTTTGTTTAAATTTATTGACAGGCTTCATCAAAACCCCCTCGGGTTTAAGGCATGTATAATGTAGAAGTGTTGTGTTGAAACTTTTAAAATAAAAAAAAATATAATTTTAAGCTGTAAAATTTGTCTTTATAGTAAATGAATTAAATGTTGCGAGGTTTACACACGGAGAGAAAAAAAATATATTGATAGCCAAACAAAATAGCCTAATAAAATATTTAAAAAATCAGCTTGAAAAAACTACTGACTACAATTATTTCCAATTTTATGCAAACATTAAAGGTAATATAGAGATAAACTGGTGAAGTTATGGTACGAGTTCAAGATGGCGGAAGAAAATAACTTTAAATTTTGCAGAAAAATTAAATGTGATATAGGAATAAACTGGCATGAATTCAACATGACGTAATAAAATGGCCGTCTGTGTCAATGTAAAATTACGTATTAAATTTATTTTAAATTAAGCTTAATAATCAAGTGTGATATAGGTAGAACCTGGTAAAATATTGGTAGGAATCCAATATGATGGAACAAAATCGCGTCCAATAAAAATGTTTAAAAAGACAGTATATAATTGCTATAAATGACTATGTACTAAACTAAATAAGGTCACACTTCGCTACTCTCAATAAAAGTGAAGATTCATAGAAGAGAAGTTCCTGGTTAAGGAAATTTACCGATTTTTCTTATTACCTTTTGTCCTTGTTTACTGATACTTTTGTTACCACTTGCCCTGTATAACACCAATCCAAGTAAATTTTTATATCTGTTAGTTTCAACTGAGTGATACCCGTTCCCAATGAGTAATTATAAAATTTAAAAAAAAATGTTCGTCCCGATGTCCTCTCGTTACACCACACCTATCTTGGAACACACTATATAATATAAAATATATAAAGAAAAATACCGTTATCGGAAATCTTCTCAAGCAGAGTTCTCTAACAGCGGTTGTAGCTTTTTTCGCATCACAGATAACATCACATATAATGAGGCGTTGGGTAAACAAATGTAGTTGGGTTTGCTTATTTGTTCCAACTGAAAAGAGATTGATTGATACAAATTTGCAAGGTGATTTGAGCCCAATTAAAGGTTATTTTATACCGTCGAGTTGATTTTTTTTATAAAAAATTAATGTATCATTGAGAATTATATATGGCTGCTAAACAAATAGTCCCAGATTTTATCTTGCCACAAAGTAAAAAGAATCTCTTTTGGACACATTTATTTAATGATGTTAAAAATCATGCGCATACTCGAGTGGGAAAGGTTGAGATTAAACACCTACTTCACAAATTAACATTTTAAATAAAACCGAGTTTTATTTAAAATGTATACGGTGATACAAAGAAGAGAAAAGTGATTTATATCTTCATTGTTATAAGACAAAGAATAAAATGTTGATTATGGCAAGATTTTAATTTGGAAATCAAATTTATTTTGGAAAAAAATCAACTTAACACCAAAAAAACAAAATTGTATTTTTTTACTCAAATATGGGTTTTACCCCAATTTGAGGATTATCTTTAAAAGAAAAAAATATAAATACTATTATTATAGTTTAACCTATGAATTTTTCTGTGTTTGCTTTGATTATTATTATAGATCAGTATAACTATGTGTTGTTGTTATGTTGTTAAAGAGTTAAAAGAAATCGGATTCATATCTCCTATTTTAGACTGAAAGACGAATAAAGTAGTTTTATTTTAAACAATCGAGAAAGAAAAACAAATTTAAGTCTTAAACGTATTTTGTACAGTTTTAAACAGTTTAAAATTTAAAAAATGACATTTTAAAAACGTTCACAACATTGGTTTTTAATCAAAAAAAGTTTAAAACAACTAATTTTGTTTTAAAAACATTTAAAACACTTATTTTAAATCAAAATATTTAAAACAAAACAACCCTTCCCAGAATAAAACACTAATTTTAAAGTGGAATTTATTTTTCGGTGAAGATCCGAATAAAAAGTCAAATTCTTAGCTGGCCAATATTTCGCTATGTTTTATTGCTTCATTAGAACTCCACAATTATATAAAAGCATTAATGTTGCATGATACATTGTTCTGACTGTTTATGGATACTAATTAAATTAAAATTATTGTATTAAAATGTGATTAAATTGTACTAGCCTATTGTTAAAATTTTATATAATTTAACGGCATGACAAAAAAACAGAATTAGTAAATTTACAAGAAACAAAAGAGACCCAATTTTTTTAATTTAATATATAGGTAGTTACTTACATCTAATTATCGACCTTTGTTTTCATTAAAATAATTAATGTCGACTAACACATAGGTAAATTCATTAATGGTAGTAATTGCTTTAAGTAGAAATAGATTTATAATTTAAAATTTCAACAAACACCACTATTATGCTGGTATATTCTATTTGTGTTTACTCAATCCTTTCTCATTGCAGCGTTCTTATCAGCATTGGAAAAAGTTAACAGTTTTTTGTTTAACTTTGCGATGTATATGATTACTAACGGTGTATTTTCGGTCATTTTAATTTTTCGATTATATTAAAGTAGGCAGTAATTAATTACGAAATTGAAGTGGCGGATTAATGGTTTAAAACTATTTTTTGGGTTTTTTGCCTTATAAAATCTGAAAATAAAAAAAATTTACCTTATAAAATCAATAGACAGCCTTAAGTTCTGGGTCCACTATAAAGGTACCCGAGGAACGACACTGAAAAATGTTTGTTTTCTGAACGTTTTGGGGGAAAGTCTACCCCCGCCTTCTGCAAACCTACAAATAAAAAACTAAAAGCAAAATATTTCTTATGTTTAGTGTCAGAAATATAACCAGAATGGCTAATCTCTGACAAAATGTCAACGAATGTCAATTTAAAGGTATTATTTTTAATTGTTAGAATAAGGTGGGAAATATGTGTACCTAGAGTATGTTCATTTTAATTTATTTTATTTTGAGGTGTTCTTTTTTTACTTCAGTATTTAGCAAATTTAACCATGTGTTATTAAAACTAATGGAACAATATGCTACACAATTATCTTTATTTAATAATATTAAGGCACTTTTTTATTTTACGTTTTTTTGGAACATGGTTCTTTTGCTAAAATACTAGAAGCATTCCAATTAATTTTATGACTGTTATCTAGTGCATGTTGGCAAATGTTCGATTTTTGAAATTCTCTATTTTTTATGTATGTTTGGGGTTCTTTAATTCTTTTGGCTAATGGCCTAGAGGTTTCACCTATGTAAAATGTATTGCATTGACACGGAATTTCATAAATAACATTTTTTGTATTTTCTTGTTCATTGTTAGGTTTTGTTTTTATAAGTTTGCTTCTAAGTGTATTTTGTGTTTTAAAGATCGTTCTGATGTTAAAACGTCTACCTATTCGTTTTATTTTATCTGATAAATTTGTATGGTATAAAGAGGTTTGTAATTGGACTATTTTGTTTTGATTTAAAACATCTTTTATAAAATTTTTTTCTTTAATAAAATTTTGATCTTTGCATATTATTTTTGCATATAGACCTTTTACAACTCCCTTTTTAACCATGATTGGATGATTTGAGTAATAATAAATAAATAAATTTTAGATAGATGAAACCTCTAGGCCATGCGTTAGCACCAAACATACATAAAAAATAGGGAATTTCAAAAATCAAACATTTGCCAACATGCACAGGGACAACCATCATAAAATTAATTGGAATGCTTCTAGTACTTTAGCAAAAGAACCATGTTCCAAAAAACGTAAAATAAAAGAAAGTGCCTTATTATTATTAAATTGGTTATATTTCTGATGCTAAACATAAGAAATATTCTACTTTTAGTTTTTTATTTGTAGGTTTGCTGAGGACGGGTAGAATTTCCCCCGAAACGTCTAGAAAACAAACATTTTTCATTGTCGTTCCTCGGGTAACTTCATAGTGGACCCAGAACTTAAGACTGTCTATTTATTTTATAAGGTAAATATTTTTTTATTTTCAGATTTTATGAGGCGAAAAACCCAAAAAATAGTTTTAAAGTAGGCAGTGTTGAGATTTTCTACGTCGGTGCTTTTATTAACAGGATTGAATATCCAGTATCTGTGTATTATTCTATCTTTACTGTATCTCCCTGTTTGTCGAATATTGCACTTGTTATATTGATTGCTTACATGAAATCCTATAAATTACATTGGATTTTAATTATTTTTGTATTTTAGTTTTAAGTTTTGAGTAAAATTTTACTTGTTTCTTCACTCTTGAAGGCAACCTGCTGTTTTATTGTCCACAGTGAAGAAAAAATGGCACTTGGTGAAAAACAAAAATTATTTCAAATTTAACAACGAATACTATAAACAAATTTATGGTTTGAGTGTCAGGAATTGCTTGTCACCAGATTGATCGAATTTAGTTATGCAAGACCTTCAAGATTATTGCATTGGGAAACTTCAATTTAAGTTACCATTCTACAGGAGGTACGTTGATGATATTCTTTCTTCGATTCCAAAAACCGGACAAGATGAAACGTTAAATTTATTTTATAATTACCACCTGAAGATACTCTTTACTACTTAAAAGGAAGAAAAAAATTAACATTATAAATAACGATAAATTTAGAGCAGGGATAGTGCCCTAAATATAAATTAATCCAAAAAGTATCACGAAAAAAATGTACATTACATTAGAAACATACTTCACAAAAACAATTACCCGATTACGTTGATCAGGAAAATGCGGAATAAAAATGTCAATAACATAAGGCGGGAAAAAAGAACAAATAATGATAATAATCCATTAATGTATTGTAAAATACAATACGTAATATATCTGTGGAAAATAATTGGGAGGGTGTTGATAATGTACAAAACTGTGGACAATAAAACAGCGAAGGTTGCCTTTAAGAGCGAAAACACAACATGCTTTTACTCAAAACTTCAAACTAAAACACAAAATTAATTTAAATCCAACATAATTGATAAGAAAGACGGAATGAGGGAATATAAATCAGATTAAAGGAATTATCTATTAAAAACAAATCCTACGACTCTAGCAGAAAACAAAAGAATTACTACACTCGTTTTTTATTTGGTTAAAATAAAGTCGAACGAGTGGTGGTCCCCTTTTTGTATCAGATATTAATATATTGTAAACGAAGTTCAGCATGTGATTCATTTATTTGGACTATTATTTTCTGTTAATCTGTAAACCAATAAGAACTGTTGTTTTTAGTTTTCTTCTTCGTACTATTCCACTATAAATTCTTTAATAATGTTTTAAATGAGTCTACAAAGATTCCTTCCTGTCCATTTGATTGAGGCGAACATGGTGCAGTCCATCCATATATCTCCAATTTCGTTTCCCTGGTAAAACCATCTAAATGTGTCACTTGTAAATTGTGTTCCATCGTCTGTACCAGTTTGGTTTTACAAAGAGTACTTAATACTCCCCATGGAAATAGCGTCCTTCTCTATTATTTTCGTAAACACTCTATGTATATCAATCTTTCTATAAATCTGGAAGTTAAAATCTCTACTGCTTTCTATAGGGTGAGGAAGATGGTATAAGGGAAGCCAATGAAATATTCCTGATATTAATACATTTTTCTCGAATTCGTTAAAGCATTCGGAAATATAATTTTTCTCGAATTCTTTAAAGCCTTCGGAATTGCCTCTGTTTTGTGACTCCTACCCAGGGCAGAATTAAACCCGAAAAATCATAAAATACCTTTCCCGGTTAATTAAATCAGTTTCACTTAAGCAGAAACAAATTTTAATCATGTATTTTTTTTCAGGGCATACTAACATGCATGAAATGCAAAACCCTGCGAGGTAAATTTGCTTTTATTCAGTAGATTCAAAGACCTCCAACAAATAATTTTTCCATCGTTCCTTAAGAAAACGGACTCTGGAAAACTACTAAATACAGGAGAGTTATAGTGTGTAAAGATACTGATGTTCAGAGAGTTTATTACAGTTTTGAAGGAACTGGTTAGTATTACATACACCTAAGTAGGAGTTGGTCTTTTTAAACTATATAAAACGTATCAACCTAGAAAACCTTGTTAAGAAGAAAATAGTTTCCGAGATTTACCGTAAATTTTAAAATATTGAGCCCAGCCTCTGGAATATTTTCCAGATGTACTCTCTGAAACCAGTGTTAGAAAACAAGAAAAAAAAATCGGGAAATTTCCTTTACCCGGAACCTGCCTCGCTATGAATATTTTCCTTTATTAGGAATAGAGAAGTGTGGCTCAATCTAGTTCGGTACATAGTCATTTAGTACAACATATTTTTATCGGGCGCCATTTTCTTCCACCATTTTGGATTCCTAACAAAATTTAGAAGTTTATATCTATGCCACACTTGATTTTTGGGCATAATTTGAAATACATTGAATAATTAGTTTTCACAGTGATGTATTGCCATTTTGTTCCGTCATGTTGAATTCGTACCTTCGTACAGTTTATCTCTATATAACATTTAATTTTTCTGCAAAACTTAAAGCGGGTTGAATAAGAGGATTTGTTTACGTTGTTTTTTTAAACATTTCATTTGGCCATCTTTTTGTTTAGCCATCTTGAATTCATACCACAAATTTTAGCAGTTTATCTCTATACCACACTGAATGTTTTGCATAAAATTTGAAACTAATATACTAAGTAATTTTTTTCAGGCTAATTTTTTAAATATTTTATTAGGCGGTTATTTTGTTCTGCTATGTTGGATTCATACCAAAATATTACCAGTTTATTCTCGTTATAACACTTGACTTTTATATAAAATTTGCGGTAAATTGGATAATTTATTATTTAGTAATATTTTTTTTAACGTCTCATTGGGCTGCCATCTTGTTGCGCCAGATTGAATTTTTACATAAAATTTACCAGAACATCCCCACATGACTAGTAATTCTTGATCCAAATTTGAAGTCGATCGGGTAACTAGCTTTTAAGCTATACGGTGAACTGAGAGATAGACAGACAGACCGACGGAATTGATAAAACATAATATTTGGTATTTGAGAATGCTAAAACATGAAGATATGTAAGAAAGTGATTTTTTTCATGATTAAAAAAAATTATTTTTGCTATTTTGTTCCGCCATCTTGAATTCGTACCAGAATATTACTAGTTCGTCCCTATAATGTACAATTAATTATTGCACAAAATTTTAAATCCATCCATTAAGTAGTTTCTTCAGGCAGAATTTCTAAATATTTTATTAAGCCGCTATTTTGTTTCGCCATCTTGGATTTATACCAAAATGTTACCAGCTAATCCCTCCACAATACTTGAAATTTTTTTAACATTTCACTAGGTCGCCATTTTGTTTCGCCATATTAGATTTTTGCCAAAATGTTACCAGGTTATCCCCATATAACCCTTAATTTTTTAACAAAATTTGAAGTCAACCGGATAAGTGGTTTTTAGCTATATCGCGGACATATAGACCGACAGAGAGACAAACAGACCGACGGAATTGAGAATAAAACGTAAGCATGTAGGATGTTGTTTTTTATCGAGTTCTATATTTATTTTGTCAATATTTTTGATAACTAAATCAACAAAAAGTGTTAAAGAATGTCATTTTGTTTTATTTGAATCTGGTCCAATCTCCAGATGTAGTTATTTTGAAGAATATGTCTTTTTTACTGAGAATTTATTTTTTAAGAACTTTCGCATTTAAAAAGTTTTTTGAGCAAAATTCCATTTTGCTCAAAAATGATTTGTAATCTAAAATGTTTGCAGTTTTTCTACCTCCAGCCTTTGAGATATCAAAGAGTGCGTCAAAAAAAAGTGACATATTAAAGTTACATTTTCTAAACGGAATATCCATTTTTTTTGCATATTTAAATAACTGACCATGACCGGTTGAGCAAACTTTATTAAGGTTCCCCCCGTCCTTATAGTGTTTCCAAATAATCAATTTTTTTTAAACTTTTACTTTTTCTTCGACAGTGAATGACTTCGAAATTAATTAACGTAATCAGCTGAACAATAAACTGTAAGTCTGCAATGATTTAAGCTATTAATCGTAACATATCTTGTTTTTTAATTTTGTGCCAAAATCAGTGGTAATTTTTTTCTAACTTTAATTACTATTAATATCACTATCTTAAATGATATAACATGTAGGTATATTACTACCTTAAAACAAAGAATACTTCGTTTTAAGAAAATTTTGTTTAAATTTATTGACAGGCTTCATCAAAACCCCCTCGGGTTTAAGGCATGTATAATGTAGAAGTGTTGTGTTGAAACTTTTAAAATAAAAAAAAATATAATTTTAAGCTGTAAAATTTGTCTTTATAGTAAATGAATTAAATGTTGCGAGGTTTACACACGGAGAGAGAAAAAAATATATTGATAGCCAAACAAAATAGCCTAATAAAATATTTAAAAAATCAGCTTGAAAAAACTACTGACTACAATTATTTCCAATTTTATGCAAACATTAAAGGTAATATAGAGATAAACTGGTGAAGTTATGGTACGAGTTCAAGATGGCGGAAGAAAATAACTTTAAATTTTGCAGAAAAATTAAATGTGATATAGGAATAAACTGGCATGAATTCAACATGACGTAATAAAATGGCCGTCTGTGTCAATGTAAAATTACGTATTAAATTTATTTTAAATTAAGCTTAATAATCAAGTGTGATATAGGTAGAACCTGGTAAAATATTGGTAGGAATCCAATATGATGGAACAAAATCGCGTCCAATAAAAATGTTTAAAAAGACAGTATATAATTGCTATAAATGACTATGTACTAAACTAAATAAGGTCACACTTCGCTACTCTCAATAAAAGTGAAGATTCATAGAAGAGAAGTTCCTGGTTAAGGAAATTTACCGATTTTTCTTATTACCTTTTGTCCTTGTTTACTGATACTTTTGTTACCACTTGCCCTGTATAACACCAATCCAAGTAAATTTTTATATCTGTTAGTTTCAACTGAGTGATACCCGTTCCCAATGAGTAATTATAAAATTTAAAAAAAAATGTTCGTCCCGTTGTCCTCTCGTTACACCACACCTATCTTGGAACACACTATATAATATAAAATATATAAAGAAAAATACCGTTATCGGAAATCTTCTCAAGCAGAGTTCTCTAACAGCGGTTGTAGCTTTTTTCGCATCACAGATAACATCACATATAATGAGGCGTTGGGTAAACAAATGTAGTTGGGTTTGCTTATTTGTTCCAACTGAAAAGAGATTGATTGATACAAATTTGCAAGGTGATTTGAGCCCAATTAAAGGTTATTTTATACCGTCGAGTTGATTTTTTTTATAAAAAATTAATGTATCAGTGAGAATTATATATGGCTGCTAAACAAATAGTCCCAGATTTTATCTTGCCACAAAGTAAAAAGAATCTCTTTTGGACACATTTATTTAATGATGTTAAAAATCATGCGCATACTCGAGTGGGAAAGGTTGAGATTAAACACCTACTTCACAAATTAACATTTTAAATAAAACCGAGTTTTATTTAAAATGTATACGGTGATACAAAGAAGAGAAAAGTGATTTATATCTTCATTGTTATAAGACAAAGAATAAAATGTTGATTATGGCAAGATTTTAATTTGGAAATCAAATTTATTTTGGAAAAAAATCAACTTAACACCAAAAAAACAAAATTGTATTTTTTTACTCAAATATGGGTTTTACCCCAATTTGAGGATTATCTTTAAAAGAAAAAAATATAAATACTATTATTATAGTTTAACCTATGAATTTTTCTGTGTTTGCTTTGATTATTATTATAGATCAGTATAACTATGTGTTGTTGTTATGTTGTTAAAGAGTTAAAAGAAATCGGATTCATATCTCCTATTTTAGACTGAAAGACGAATAAAGTAGTTTTATTTTAAACAATCGAGAAAGAAAAACAAATTTAAGTCTTAAACGTATTTTGTACAGTTTTAAACAGTTTAAAATTTAAAAAATGACATTTTAAAAACGTTCACAACATTGGTTTTTAATCAAAAAAAGTTTAAAACAACTAATTTTGTTTTAAAAACATTTAAAACACTTATTTTAAATCAAAATATTTAAAACAAAACAACCCTTCCCAGAATAAAACACTAATTTTAAAGTGGAATTTATTTTTCGGTGAAGATCCGAATAAAAAGTCAAATTCTTAGCTGGCCAATATTTCGCTATGTTTTATTGCTTCATTAGAACTCCACAATTATATAAAAGCATTAATGTTGCATGATACATTGTTCTGACTGTTTATGGATACTAATTAAATTAAAATTATTGTATTAAAATGTGATTAAATTGTACTAGCCTATTGTTAAAATTTTATATAATTTAACGGCATGACAAAAAAACAGAATTAGTAAATTTACAAGAAACAAAAGAGACCCAATTTTTTTAATTTAATATATAGGTAGTTACTTACATCTAATTATCGACCTTTGTTTTCATTAAAATAATTAATGTCGACTAACACATAGGTAAATTCATTAATGGTAGTAATTGCTTTAAGTAGAAATAGATTTATAATTTAAAATTTCAACAAACACCACTATTATGCTGGTATATTCTATTTGTGTTTACTCAATCCTTTCTCATTGCAGCGTTCTTATCAGCATTGGAAAAAGTTAACAGTTTTTTGTTTAACTTTGCGATGTATATGATTACTAACGGTGTATTTTCGGTCATTTTAATTTTTCGATTATATTAAAGTAGGCAGTAATTAATTACGAAATTGAAGTGGCGGATTAATGGTTTAAAACTATTTTTTGGGTTTTTTGCCTTATAAAATCTGAAAATAAAAAAAATTTACCTTATAAAATCAATAGACAGCCTTAAGTTCTGGGTCCACTATAAAGGTACCCGAGGAAATTTAAAGGTATTATTTTTAATTGTTAGAATAAGGTGGAAATATGTGTACCTAGAGTATGTTCATTTTACTTATTTTATTTTGAGGTGTTCTTTTTTTACTTCAGTATTTAGCAAATTTAACCATGTTATTAAACTAATGAAACAATATGCTACACAATTATCTTTATTTAATAATATTAAGGCACTTTTTTATTTTTTTTACGTTTTTTTGGAACATGGTTCTTTTGCTAAAATACTAGAAGCATTCCAATTAATTTTATGACTGTTATCTAGTGCATGTTGGCAAATGTTCGATTTTTGAAATTCTCTATTTTTTATGTATGTTTGGGGTTCTTTAATTCTTTTGGCTAATGGCCTAGAGGTTTCACCTATGCAAAATGTATTGCATTGACACGGAATTTCATAAATAACATTTTTTGTATTTTCTTGTTCATTGTTAGGTTTTGTTTTTATAAGTTTGCTTCTAAGTGTATTTGTGTTTTAAAGATCGTTCTGATG